>PNEQ01086177.1:0-13964 GCA_003012365.1 Medauroidea extradentata | reverse complement strand
AAGGTGAGTGTGGCGAAGGGTCGTTGTATTGTACCGCGACAAGCTTGTAAACTCCCCACCCTCCACGAAATACCCCATCTCCCTTCCTGTCGCGAGAACTGAAATACCGTACACTTGGCGGCCGGGACAAGGGTTCAGCCAATGGCTCGGCACTCGGTAAGGTGAGTGTGGCGAAGGGTCGTTGTATTGTACCGCGACAAGCTTGTAAACTCCTCACCCTTCACAAACCACCCCATCTCCTTTCCTTCATTTTCATTAGCTATTCGCCCCACCTATCCAAAGAAAACTGGTCTAGCAAGGACTCGGAGAGGCCGCTTTACACATTAGTGCTACAAGACTTGCAGAGCCCTCATGCGACAGAGAATTAAAACTGCGGCCACGAATGTTTGAAATTATAATTCTTAGGGCCATCAACATGTCCAAGCAAAGTTTTGTAAGTTAATAAAAGCAAATTAAAAAATATGCATATTATGCGAGTAATATGGATTTAATAATATAAAACTTATAATAAAGTATATTCTAATTTTAATGAAATATTATTATCTACAAGTGTATTTCACTTAATAATTAGTTATCTTTCACTATACTAGAAATAGAGGCTTAATATAAACATTATTACAATAACAAAGTTTAGAAATACAAATAAATTTTGATATTATATAAATGTAAGATTGCAATACAATGATACTGAAACTCTTTGATTTACAAGAGGCTTTCATGCAGGAAAAGTTGCTCAGCATGTTAATATAAACGATTTTCCAGCTTTGAGGTTATTGTGTTTCTCGCAGAGGAAAACAGCCTTTTACTTGCCACTTGTGTGGCAGGAATTCTGAGGTATTTCTTAGCAACTGGTTCAAGTAACTAGAACTTGGACTAGTTGGCTTGCCACCAGTCCATAGGATTTTCTGAGAAAGGTATGGTGGCTTTGCTAAAATGCCTTTGATTGGTAGTCTTATCTCATCACTTTGTTAACCTGTAAAAATTAGTGATAAGTGTTGCAGGGCAATTACAAGTAGTACATGTATTATGTATACGATTGGGATACCCATGGATAATGTTCGGCACTTGTCGTCACATATATTGTGTTGCTTCGTTTTTTGGATGAAGAACCTGCACCTTTACTTCCAATCCTTAGCTGACAATCCATCTGTGCCATTTTCAAAAATATTAGCCTTTATTGGCTGCTTCTCCACCAGCCAAGAAAGCATCATTAACTACTGTTCGACCGTGTGTCAATCGTCTGGATAGTTCATGTTCTGGGAAATCACCAAGTGTTTGTTTGGCATGCAGCCTTGCTCCCTGTAAGAAGTAGCAAGTAAATCGGCCACTCCTGAACCTTTCTTCGTATCACTGATGGCAAATTTAAGGGAATGTGCTCATAGTCAGAAAACGAAACAGCATTTACTATATTTCGTGCATTATCTGAAACAACAAAAATTGGAACAGTGAGCTCGTAAAGTCCTCAGGATTGAGACGATTCCAGTTAGTTTGTGATGAATGGCTTCTTCTGTGTTGTTTCCTGGGAAGTGTGATATGTTCAACACATGCTTCTTGAGTTTAAAGTAATTTTCTGTGTAATGGCATGTTAAATACACGCATCTTTCTTCAGCATGAGAGGTCCACATGTTAGTGGTAAGGGTCAAGGACTCTAAGCCACTCTCAATATCGGTAGCAAACTCATTTTTTAGGACTTTTACTTGTCCATCGAATAGTGCCGGAATTACAGGTCGTGAACACTTAGTTGCTGAATGTACCGTCAACTGGGGTTACTTGGGACTGCAGGAAAACTTGGGACACTTTTTCTGGAATTTTTATTTTACACACAGCAGCCGAAAGAGTAAAGAGAAATACAAATAACCGTTATCGGTAGAGCCGCGATTTTATGGAGAAAAGGTTTTTGCAACATTTGGTTTCGATGTGTCATGTGTACAGCTGCAGCTCTGCTACATCGTCTGTGGTTGTATGATTGTACTATCACTTGCCTTGGCAAATTACAGACTTACAGACTCACAATAATCTTATTCTGATTGGTGCAGTAAAATGAATGTGTCTGAACAAATACATGCTACCAATAACCATGAAACAGAACTGCCGATGTGTACGTGAGTTACTGAAACAAAGTGGGGCAAAAATCTTTTCGCGACAAAATCGTGGCCCTAGTTATCGGATATATCTTACTTGGATAAATAGCATGACTTCTTCATTCAGGGCTACACCACACGAAATAAATATCACTGATAAAATGTCCCAAGATTTCCTGCTGTCCCAAGTAACCCCAGTTGATGGTAAGTTTGAGCGAGGCTCTAATATTGCGCAAAGTTGTTTGAAGCCTTGATCTTAAGGACTCTGCCTACCTCAGAGCTCCGGCGGCAGCAAGGATAGGGCGTTAAAGGTTAAATTATATTCCTAAATATCTCAAGTCACTTTCAAACTTACATATATGCCACCACTGACGTTTTTGTTCAGTAAGATACGGCCCACACTGCTACGGAATCATTTAGCGAGTTATATCAATACCCTGAAAACTGTGAGCAAATAAGTGTTTTCATGCCTATTAAACACTCGAAACCCTGTATTTATAAAATTCTTTTCACATTTTCGTTTACGTCGCAGTATTCTCCACTTATCAATGCAGAAAATGGTTCTTATCCGAAAGCGATATCTCAAAGGGTGACAGAGTTACACAGAATTTAGTTTAACATGTAAAACCCTATCCTTGCTCCCGCCGCGCTCTGAGGTAGGCAGAAGCCTTAAACAACCGTAAATATTTGGAAGTATACTGCCAGCATTTTACCTACACACAGAGAATTTATTTGGTTCGTTGGCGATCCCGAGCGAACTCCACAGAATTTTCAAAATCTTTACCTTGGGTGGTTTGTTTTAATGTAGGTAAATTTCCTTATTTTTTCCTTGTTTTTTTTAGTAGAAGTCATATGCATTGTGGTAACATCAACTCAGGTTACATCAACTCAGTGAAATTTATAACATACATTTTTCAACATCATTTTGTGAAAGGGTTTGTAAATTACATATTAATATTTCCATTTTTTATCTTGGTTTAGTGGACACTCTGAGATATAGCCGTTTTAGGACTCTTTGATGCCATGTGTTGTCATAGACCTTCTCTAGGTAAAAAAAGAAGGAAGCAGATGATGTCGCTTTAGAAATTAATTTTGTCTTGCTACCTTTAAACTGACTAGATGGTCTACCATTCAACAGTATCGGCGAAAGCTGCACTGGAGAGTTGACAGAAATCACTAAGACTCAAACAATAAATAAAACTAGCATTTATCATTCTCTCCAGGGTTTTGCAGAGACAGCTAGTCGGCAAATTCGGCCGATAGCTATATTTTAAAACTGGTAAGGTTTGGAACATCCCAATTGGGAAGAAAAGCATACGAATTGCCAGATAAAATTATAAAGTCCTAATAATTAATTTTTCCCTCAATGTGAAAGGTTTTGTATAGTTATATAATGAATACCATCAGGGCGAGCAGAAACGTGTTTCGAGCAGAAATGCGTTTCGAGCAGAAGAGGGATCTCTCGAGTTCATGTAGAGAGAATGGCTGATTACAGGCCTCTCCCTGCGAAATTCCGAAGTCCACACACTGCTCTTCACACAGTTTTTTTAAGTCTAAAATGAGGATGGGTATCGCTCCCTGTTTGAATGCTGATAACATGTCTGCCACAGTAAGTTGCAAATGTCTTCGGCGCCAGGTATGACTGCATTATTATACTGAAGGAAGGGAATATTTAGAGAAAGGTTGAACACATATTTATCACATCTAAGATATATTTACTGATTTCACGTACTGTAAGAGATGACCAGAAGATTATCCAAGACTTGAGTTTGCTTTCTCATATGCGTCTAGCTTGTATCCAGGTGATGCGAAACCGTTCTAGATTTGCCGGAATGGGATGCAAAGAAAACCTGCGAAAAGTACGTCGCCGAGAACTGATAGCATCCTTGCACTTATTATTCCACCAGAGCACTCGACATCGCTGATGAGAGGATGACTTCGGGATGATAGTCTCTGCTGCCGACACCACTACTGCAATGGAAGACGAGACAGCCATATCCACATTACGAGGTTGGTCTACAGTAAAGTACAGTGAATTTCTGTAGTATTCCCACTCTGCATTTTTAAGTATCCAGCAAGTAGGAAGGAGGGCAGCATTAGAAACATAGTTTAAAACTCGACAATGGGTCCTACTACAGAGATCACAGTAGACACATAAATCTAAGTCGGTGACGAGAGTTGAGTTGCGGTGCTAGTATAAGAGGTGAAGTGTGTAGGAGCACCAGTATTTAATAGAACCAAGTTAAAATTGGTGAACAGAGACTTAACTACACGACCATTGTCATTCCGATAAGAAGATCCCCACAGCTCGTTGTGAGCATTTAGATCCCCAACAAGTGGAAAGGGGGAGGGAGCTGGGATATTTGATCCTCCAAATCGCCAAGACGAAAACTTTGTATCGGAGGAATGTACACTCAACAAATAGACAACAGTGTGCCGAGGTACGCCCTGAATGCTACAGCTTGCAGTCTTGTTAAAAGAGTAACAGCTGCACGATTGTATCGCTGAATGTAACGCACACACAACCACACGCACGATCAACAACTACATAATCTGTTCCGTAAAACGTGTACCCTCGTAAGTAGACATACTTTTTGGTGGCTGAAATTGTGTTTCTTGAAGGCAGAGAACAGACGGGGTCAATGATGAAATCAGAGTCATCAGTTCTTCGATGCAGCTAAAGTAACCTTGCAAGCAATTCCACAGAAGAAGAGACATGAAGTATGTGAGAAATAGAGGGCAGTATTTACTTTTTTAATTTCCCCTTATGTCTATTTAAAATGTGTCTAAATAAATCTGACCATCATTACCATCAAGAGCATAATCCACCACAATATCTGCCTCGAACACCTTAGGGGTAGATTGGCGAGGTGGAGAAGATATGACTCTTACTGCTCGTAGTAGGATCAGCAGAAGTATCCGGAGGTGTTGTTGACTTTTCCGTACTATCCTGATGAGATGATTCATCAACTATACTAAATGGTTTTAAGGGTGCTATTTGGTGGGGTTTAACTTGAGCAGATTTTGTAAGACACTTCAAATTGAGACTACACTGTGTCCCGACTACCGTGGTCCGTTTTGTCTGGACCTTTCGTAGCACTTGTGTACCGACAGACACCTCAGTTTGTGTCGCCACATCTACAGCCTGGGGAAAAGCATATTTCATCGTTCGCCGAGCACTGGCGACTTTTCTGTAAGATACAGAGGGACGAGTGCCTTGTTTGGTTATAAACCTCTTGCGCATACTTCTCCAATTGCAACTTTGTCAAATGTTAAGATTTTCTGTATTGTCTGCTCCTCTTACAAAACATGTTATTCCTTCGACCACGCTGGGTGTTTACCTAGGCAACTAATACATATCAAAGGTTTGCGCCATTTCTCTTTTTCCGAGTGTACTAGTTCGGCACACTTCGGAAATATTGCGGGTGATTTGCAATTGGCCGAACGAGTAACCCATACCTGTGACATTTGTAGCAGCATAATGGAAAAGAAATGAACTGTCTCACACGGACATTTAGATAAACAAATTGTAATGTTGCTGGGAGGACTTGGATGACAAATGTCAAAAACAACCTGGCAGCTGGTACAAGTTTATCATCGATTTTGTCGTGACTCGACAGATGTGTGGTATATGTAGTCCAGAGGACCTACAACAACTCTGAATCTGGGACATCAACCATGTCTAGACACCAAACGTTATAATACCTGTGTTTGAATTCAGTGTAACTTGGAGCGTACCTTCAATGAGGAACTTCTTTGTGGCCCCATTGAAGACCTCCTTTTCCTGCAACCCACGTGACTTGGTGGCATTTAATGTCTCGACTAACAGTAAAGTTATGTTTTTGAATTTTTTTGCAGTCCCTGACTGCACCAAGCGGCATCATCTGTGACTTTTTGGTGTTCTTTTTGAAATTCCCATCAGAAAAAAGCAAAAGAAGAATTTATACCTAGCTGCTTAGGACTTATTATCTGTATATTACGAAATAGCCGTATTTGTTAGCCCAAAATAACTTGCACTGCAGTTTTTGATCTTCCTGTAAAATATCCATAAACAGAGTTACTAGATTTAGTTATTAGGGTAATGGTTAGTCCATAGAAATATTTTACCATTTCATCTTAAGATAGAAACAAGCCTTGTAAATATTGCTGTTTCTACCAACAGTTTTTTCTACCTGTAAGCAAAAAATATGTTTTCTTCCCTAAAAAAATCTCCATCTTTGGGTCTTCCAGGTATCAATAGAAATGTCGCCGTCTTGGTATCAGCCATGCCATACTCCCAGTCAGAGGGTGGGTAGGACTCGGAAGCTCTGTTTCATATTGCGCCGTCGAAGCACCTGCTGCCTTTCTTGTTACAGAAAGTTACATTTAATTTTGACCTTAGAATCAAGTAAAATATTCACACCTAAAAGGTTTGCAAAATGATGCATAGTACAGAAAAAAATTAAAGTATACCTTTAATGCTTTTACATTCGATTAATAATTTTAACAAAGTAAATGAATTTAAAATATCAGCGTGATCACACACTTATGGGCGACCATCCACGTCTGCCTTTCTCCAGTGTTACGGTGGAACAGTAATTGGCTCATGTTTTAGCTTGGCCGCAGTCGTTACATCACGCAAGCCAGTCTTGGCGACCCATCGCGCAATTTTACCAGGAACGCATCGTCGCACTGATCCAGAATGTCCTGCCGCAGACAGCTGTTGGAAACCACGTTGCATTGAACCAAAGTAATAAAGTAATGTGTCACGAGTATTGAGGAAGTACTATCAGCCACACAGTGTCGGATGTCTGAAGGCAGGGCAGGTTGTCTCTCACTACAACTGCAGCTCAAAACTGATTTGTCATCAAAAGCACAATACGGATGCGATGGCGACTGCCACATAGTTCCGGGTGAACTTGCAGAGGGCTTCTGGGTGCAAGTGTCTACCCAGACGAAGGCCCTGCACACAGGAAGGCCCTTCCGTCGTGTTCCCCTCCTTGGAAGCCTCTCGTGATAGATAGGCCTAATCACTTTCGCGATTGGGGGCTTGTGTATTAGCATTTTGTTCTGTTGACAAACTAAAACAGGATAGCCATTCACCCCGACAGTAGTGGTCATAGGTCCTGGAAACTTAAGTATACTAAAATATTATTCGGACCTTTACAATACTGCCATATAGAAATGATGAGAAAGCATGTTTGGTAACTCAATTTCCCAAACATTCATCCCACCATTTCCGTAAATGTTTAGAAACCTGTAAAATGTTTAGGAAGATTCCAAAACATGATTGGGAACCTTGCAAGCAAAAGGATACAAAGGACACGTTCGGGTAAAGACAGCAAACTTCAGGCCCTTCTAGGTACGATGCATGTGCATTAGCCTCCTTGGCTTGCAGGAAGCAATGATGAGCTCAAAAAGTCAGGTGGATAACCGTTTGTCGCCATCTTGTTTTTGAGTTAATGGTTGGCAGCATTTTGGGTTGGTACTTCTTCCTGACGATAAGTCAATTATTTATGAATAAGCGATTTCTCTCCTCGACTTCATATTTTCTGAAAGGTAAAGGTACATTTTGCCAGGAGCGTGTCTAGCAATGATCGCTCAGCGATCATCGCCTGTGATGTGTTTTCCCATAAACGTCTTTTCTCAAGCGTTTTTCGGCAGTCTGTTCGCGAGTTGTGCTAGGGTGGTTTGTTTGAGTTTGCTGTGCGTTTCGAGGTAGCCTGAAATGAGTTTGAGTAAGAGAAAGAAGGCGTTAATTAAGCACCTCTTGGTTGAGGAAATGTTTGATGAAGAATTGCTTCAATCCTGCACAGAACCAAGACTTGAGAAACATCCTTTATTTCAAGCTAGAAATGAAGAGGGATTCTTTCAGACACTGATAGCAAATCATTTCCGTGAAGATGGCAAGAAAGTTTCTGAATTTTTCAGGGTTTCAATATCCCAGTTCGAATTTCTGCTTAGTTTGATAAAATATGACATCCAGAAGCTATCTTGCAATGGAAGTCAATACCCAGTCACACCTGATGAGAAACTTGCTGTCACACTGAGGTAAGAAAATAATAATACTGAACAGTTGACTGGAAAAAAACTTCTGTGACGTCCTAGGAATATTGTAAAGAAATGAAAACTTTTCTGCTAAAATTCTTTCCAAACATGAATTGTAATGTTTCACGAATAAATCGCCTTTATATCAAATAAGTATTGAAATGTTTGTTTTTTTTGCAGCCTTCTTTGTTTGCATAAATAAAGTTATTCGAAAGTAATTTATTGAGGAAAAATTACTAATACAAATGAAATCCTCTATATTAAATTACTGAAAATACTCACTGAAGAAGATGCAAAATAATACTAAAGGTCTATTTAATTCACTAGTTGAAAAAATTAATTACAAAAAAAAACATAATTATTATAATGTTTCTGAAAGGCTGCTAGTATTCTGTATTATGAGAACCAGAAGTAGAAATGTTTTCAGGTGTGGCAGCAGGGTGCGGTGAATAAATCGGTAATGTAGCAAAACCACAGTCAGCAGGCGATGAGTAAATATGAGTTGGATTCTTCTCCATTGGATAAGGAGACGGTACATAAGTTTCACAGCAATTGCTGCCTGAAGATGTAGCATGAGAAGACATATAAAATTGATGTTCATTTGCAGGTGATGGAGCCTTTCCTGAAGATAAATTCCACATATGCATTTCAATGTTTAATGTTTGGAGCTTTGCACGCTGTTGTAAGTCTGTCCGCAATTTTTCACTGACTTTGCAATGCTTTTGAAGAATAAGTCAATTTCATCGTCTTCATCTTCTTTAGAAAGCAAGTTTTTGATCAAGGCATTTCTCTTTTCTGTTCTTTTTTCCATGCTTAACCAAAATTTTATCTCTATAGTTTGTTTTCTTAGGGATTTTTCTTGGTTGATCGAATGTAATCTTCGTTTCCTGTTGATTGGGAACTTGCAAAGGAACTAATTTTTCTATTGAACATGTTTCCGAGGTGTGGATTGTGGTGTGCATCTCATCAGCTCGATCAGTGACATTTTCAACAATGTTGTCACTTATGTTCGAGAAGCTCCTGCAGACAAAAATAAATTGTTACAGAATTAATATGAACAATAATCGTACGTTTACATAGGTTTGACAATGAAATGAGGAGAAATATTTTAATTTCACTAAGTTAAATTTGAAGAAAAATAGTAAACATGTTTACAAAAAATAGTATAAACGATTTGCTTGATATAAGTATTTGCATTTTAATTATTTTCAAAAGAATCCTAAAATAAACTTGCATTCGGTGATGTTCAGTTGACTGAAGAAATGCTAGTCTCTCTTCTAATGCCCACTTCTTCCCTCGTTTTGCAGGAGTTGCCTCAGATCCAGTTTTGGCCTCACAGTTCCTTCTATCGTATGTGTCCTTTATGTTCTTCCACCTTTTTTTTTTTGCAATCCGCAACTGTAACAAAAAGATTTTAAATTACATTTCGTTTGGCTGAAATAAAAAAAGTAAAGGTACAATGCTTAAGCTAAACAAATATATTTCACATATTCTTAATATAAATTTTCTTTTACAGGTTTATGGCTACTGGATAGTCTTATCACTCGTTACAGTTTCAGTTCCGAATATCAGTGTCCGAACTAAGCAAGATAGTGAAACCCACTTTAGCAGCACTCAAGAAAAAATTGGTACCAACATTCTTGCCACAGTGGTCTCCCACAGATTTGGATCAAAAAGCCGAAGAATTTTCCAAACTGCGCAGGTGCCATTGATGGAAACACATTCGGATTTTGTGCCCACAAAAATTCGCCTCCCTCTACTTCAACTATAAAGGATTCTTTTCAGTCGTTCTGCTAGCTGTCGTTGACGCAAATTGTAAATTTATGTATATCGACGTTGGTTCATATGGAAAAGAGGGGGACATCGGTATTTTTGAAAGGTCTTACTTACGGAAAAACTTCAATGCCACAACCAAACCAGCTACCAAATTCAGACTTTGTGCTACCCTCTGTATTTGTGGGAGACGATTTCCGGTTACATCCAAATATGATGAAACCGTATCCATGTGAGATTGCAATTGCTGAAAAAAAAACTGTGTTCAATTACGGATTGAGTCGTGCACGCAAACTTCTGAGAACACATTTTGTTTACTCTCTCAAGTTTTCCGCATTTTTTATACTCCTATCAATTTACTTCCTGAAATTGTTGATAATGTAATCATTATTTGCTGTTGTCTGCACAACATGCTGAGAGTCGCATAACTTTCGAAATATGGCACCGCAAGCTACGAATTAGACCCTACAAATGACAATCTAATTTTGCAAGAGCATCTGACTATGCCAATTATGAAGGATTTGCGGTGAGGAATTCATTTGCCACGTACTTCACCAACACGGGCATTGTTGGTTGGTAAGATAGTCAAGTTAATAGAACTGACGTTCAGTTCTATCTGTTCGAGTCTGTTCTTTGGTTTTTTTATAAAGATTTATTGGTGTTTCATTAATTATTTACCATGTTGTTAGATCTATACTTAGGCTATTAGAAGTTGTATTTCATATGTAGATAAGATTTAATTTTTTAATCAGGTATTGTTTGTTATTTTCATCGTTATGCTCCCTCTATTAAATTTTTTTGGTGCGGTCTGTCTATTTAAAACTAAAATGACAGTAAATAAAGGGATATGTAAATTGATTTATAAATATTATTAGTATTATTGTTTTACTCATACACTTCTGCTTACAATGTAAGAATCGGTCGTAATTTAGATTTCGTGCCTATCAGCTATAACATTTTTCTTTCAACTAAAATATTTGGCACAAAAATATATATAAATTCATAATCTTTTCCAATGACGCAATGTCTTGTTTCTTGACATTAACACAAAACAATTAGTTTGTATTAAAACTTTCATACATTTAGTTAATGAATTACAGCCTTAATGTTTTTATTGTTTAAACACAATTTATTCGCGTTATACGATACAAATTATATTATCGAAACAAAAACCAAATGTAAATGGAAATACCACTCACCTGATCTTTCCACTATTGTTGCGATGTTTATCCATACATTATCCTTTTCTACCTGGTCTTTGTACATTGTATGTTGTAGGTCATAAATAGCCGGATGTATTGCCACAGCTCCAATCAATTTATCATCCTCTTCAGCGGAAAAATTAAGCTTGAGATTCGTTTTGTTATTTCCACTCAGGATGCAACATGTGGCAATGAGAAGCGTACCCTCCTTGACGAATAATCGCTCGCGACTGCGATTATACAGGATGTAACGGAAGTGATGGTCAATAATTCACACATGGAAAGTACTGACTAAAAGAAGCTACAAATGTCCAATAAACATGGGTCCGGAAATCGACCGTTGTCGAGTTCTCGTAACAAGTCGAATTTACGCTGGTATCACAAGGTATGGGTTCGCTTATCAGGTTGTTGACACATGCGCAACTACTCCCCTCGCTCCCTACATTCACTGTGCCGTACAGACAATCAACTACGAAAGTAAAGGCACCATGGACGGATGTTACACTAACGAAGAGTACGCTGACATGCA
This sequence comes from Medauroidea extradentata, assembly GCA_003012365.1. NCBI lineage: Eukaryota > Metazoa > Arthropoda > Insecta > Phasmatodea > Phasmatidae > Medauroidea > Medauroidea extradentata. The sequence continues at coordinate 2,352 of PNEQ01086177.1, read as the reverse complement.
CTTCATGTATGGCAAAGCTAATGGCAGTGCACTTCAGGCTGCACGATTGTATGAAGAAGCTTTTCCTCGCCTTAGGCAGCCTGACAGACGTATATTTACGAGGTTACATCAGCGCCTTCGAGAAAGTGGGAGTTTCGCACATCATGTACGAGAAGGTAGACTTAGATCCATAACACCTGATGTTGAGAAAAAGTTGTTAGACATTGTACACGAACGTCCGAGTACTTCAACAAGGAGTATTGCTATCCAGGAGCGTGTGCTGAGTCATATGAGTGTGTGGCGGATTTTACATCGGCAATAACTGTATCTGTATCATTTCCAGCGTGTGCAAGCTCTCAACAATGCAGACTTCCCTCCTAGAGAGAATTTCTGCCAATGGATGCAACAACAGTGTACTTTGAACCCCCTGTTTGTAAGCAGTATTCTGTTCACGGATGAAGTTGGGTTCACCCATGACGGCATTTTCAACTTCCATAACTGTCACATTTGGGCCGATGTCAATCCTAATGCGACACACGTGTCACGACATCAGCAACGTTTTACGTTGAACGTCTGGGCCGGAATGCTCGGAGACCGCATAATTTGACCACACTTCCTACCACAGAGACTAACCGGAGATCGGTACAGGCAGTTTCTGCGTACTGTACTTCCAGATCTGCTTCATGATGATGATGTTCCGCTGAACCAACGTCTGAACATGTGGTTTATGCATGATGGTGCTCCAGCACATTTTCAATTACGTGTGCGCCGGCTTCTAACTCGACGGTATGGTCAACATTGGATAGGTAGAGGAGGACATGTGCCGTGGCCTCCAAGGTCACCAGATTTAAATCCCATGGATTTCTGTGTGTGGGGTCATGTCAAAAGCCTGGTCTATACTACTGAGGTCAACTCTTGAAGAATTACGCTTGCGGATTGAAGCAGCCTTCCAGCATTTACAGAATACGCAAGGACGGCCTGAGAGGATTCGCAACTCGTTTCAGAGACGAGTTCAATGTTGCATTCTGACGCATGGGAAACATTTTGAACACCTTCTTTAAAGATTAGAAATTCCAAGTGTTCCTACATACTGATCAACTGCAACAAACAATGTGTTCTATCTCGACAATGGTTGATTTCCCCGATGACCAAGGTAACCAGAAGACGAAGTAAAGAAAGGCTTCTGCGCGACATATTCATACAAATTAGAGTTGCATGGTAAAGACATTTCTGTATGTTGTGAAGCATTGACAAGTCTTTATTGAGTTACTACTGCTACATAAAAAACATGCATGGGAAGAACACAGATATGGGGAGAACAAAGATAGACCTTCGGAAGCAGCTGACAATGTCTGGGACATAAGATAAATTTCCTCCTCCAATGCCCGAAAATTACACTACTACATACTAGATAACCACAACAAAAGGTTATTATCTAAGGGTAAAACGACTGCAAGAATGCACGAACTGGGCCCCGTTTCACAAAGCTACAAGTCTTGTAAGCTACACTTGTTCATTAAAAGTACTTGTAATCAAAAGTTGTTACTAACGAACGTTTCACGTATCTTTGGAATAACTTGTCAGCAACAAGTAAATATTGAGACTTGCCTGTTACAAGTTTACAAGTGTAAGCAAACGTGTGTGCATATTGGTAAGGACGTTAAGATGTCTAAAATGTTGTCGAATAATAGTAAGATATTAATTTTACGAAAAATTAAAGAGAAAAGGGAATAACTGTTTGGACCTTTTTCAAGTATGTTGACAAAACAAGTAAAAACAGATTGTTGGAAGGAAGTTCATTATAAATGTGGTAGTTCGGGGTTAGTGGTACCTGAGAAAGGTTGGCCATACACTCGCGATGTATTTTGGCAGAACCTGAAGAAGGTAACAATGGTAAGATTTTCAATAACTTCTTTTATTTCTTAGTATACAGAATATAAAAAATATAAAAAAATCTCTTGAAGGTACACAAACATCCTTTAAGTCACAGGTCTTAGCATAGTTACTACATTTTATTTAAGCATAAAACCTCACTTTTCACGTAGCTAACCCCTTAAATACTAAATTTGAAATTATTAATATCCTGATACAAACAGCAATTTACCTTGTTACGGACATAAGCCCATATCTTGCTTAAATGTTTAAAACTTCCATTTCAAAGTTAAGTTACAGATAATATTTGAAGACAACAAGAAGAAAAGGGAGAATGTCACTGTTTTGTCAAAAATGAGTTTAATACAGAAACAGCAAGTTACTATCCCGTAGAATATGCTGCACTACTGAAACAGAACGAAAAGGACTATAGTCACTGTAAAATTCTACTCTGAATATTTACTGTACAGGAACAAAAGGAGGAATGTCCTCATCGTACAG
>PNEQ01086170.1:0-70342 GCA_003012365.1 Medauroidea extradentata | reverse complement strand
AAAAAAAAAAAAAAAAAAAAAAGGAATATATTTGTAGGTCGATCGGGATAAAGTGAACACTAAAAATTTAACCTCTCAAATATATCACTAGCCGTTATTGCTTGTAATTCAACATAAACTATAGTTAGAGATGATGGTAAATCGCCAAAACATTTTGTGCCAACATTCCCTTGAAATCACTGTAGACTCTTGTGACATATTTGACTGGGTGATATACGTCTGACACAACGAAGCTGTCTGCAGACCAATTATAAGCTTCAAATATTATAATATTGGGAGTCTTTACAGCACTGTTGGTTAAGGTAACAACTCCACGTACAAGCAAAATCCACACTGTAAAAAACTGAGTAATATTACTCATCATATGTAGGGTAATATTCCCCAACCTTGAGAGGAAAATCTGATTTCCGAACATGTGTGGAAATTTTCGCAAGGTAGTGTAATCGCCACACAACCCACTCGGAAGTTTCGCTCGCGCGTTATGTCAAATTGTCCTAGAGGGCTTGCGCAAATGCGTAATGAAAAATTACATTACCAGTTGAGTAACTTTCCTTGACACGTGTTGAGTAATTTTCCCTCACTTGTAGAGGTAATTAGCTTCCATTACATGTAGAGTAAATTTACCAAAATTTTTTTACAGTGCAGTAATCTTTTCGTAAGCTGAACGTGCGTTGAATCCCAGTAAACAGTCAAGTTTTCCCGCGATAAATTGACATCTCTAATGATGGTATATCGGTAGAGGCACGAAGATTTCGCTTATTCATCTGGCAACAGCCTAGACTACTCGGTCCTATATATTCACTGCCCGAATTCGAATACCCATTGGCATATAACCGAAAAATTTTGTAGTACGTGTAATACCTACGGCTTGTTTCCTTATTTATCACTGGCTTGTAGTCGTCAAAGGCATGTTGAAACATATGTCGTCTAATTGTATAAGTTACACTGGAGTATACGTTATTGGCGTTCAACCTTACCTAGATTCAATACACGAAATAATCGTGCCTCTATATATCCCGAAAATGTTTTGTGTCAACAAACCCTTAAAAATGCTGTAGTTATTTTCAACATATATGATTCGGTGATATACGTCTGACACAAATTAGCTGTCTGCAGACCAATAACAGGCATCAAACATTACAATGCATGGTTTCTTACAGGCTCAGTCAAACAGGGCAACAGACCAAAGTATAAGCTAAATCGAGTAATCTTCTGGTAAGCTGAACGTGTGTTGAAATCCAGCAAACAGTCAAGTTTTCCAGCGATAAACCATCATCTCTAACTATAATTGCCTTACTGCTTTTATTGCTGCAAGCGAACTTACGCAACACAGTTCTGTGTATTTTCCTATTTAAATTCAACAATGCTGAAACAAAATCAGCTGAAATCTACGTAATAGTATTATACGTAATTAATTAACTATTTTTGTTATCAAACTGCATAGATTCATACTGACTGCAGTTTTTAATCTTACACGTGCAAACATCAAGTGACGTGTCCTGAGATGTTAAATATTTCCCAGCGTCACCCGTTACGCACGGAAGGATACGAATTGGCTGTGAACAGAACTTTAGCAGGGCTTATTTTGATTACTCACTTTAACCCGCGAAAATAATTTTGCCCCAGTTTGTTTCAGCTCCTTACGTTCACATCTGCAGCTCTGCTACATCGTTATTTGCAGCGTGGATTTGCAAAGTGACGTCTCTCGTTTCATTGCGCCATTCACAAAAACGTTACTGCAAAACTACGCGTCTGTGTTTTGTGGGTACAACGTCGAGACACGTGAGAGTTGAAACATCCAACCACTGATTACGAAGCAGAACTACAGATGTGCACATAAGACATTGAACCAAACCGGTGCCAAATTCTTTTCGTGAAAATTTCGTGGCCTTGCATATAAGCAGAGATGATGGTTAGGGCCCGGTAGTTTTTGCGAACAGATTTTTGCAGCACTGTGTTTCAGTGCCTTAAGTGCACACCTGCAGCTCTGCTGAGTGGTCAGTGATTGGATGCCGTAACATCCAGCGTCTTGATGTTAAACCCGGAAATCACAGACGTGTTGTGTCATAGCTATCAATGTACTGATTGGCACAGTCAAATGAATGATAACTCTGCACAAAATCACTCTGCCAATAATCATGAAGTTGAACTGCAGGCGTACACGTAAGACAATGAAACAAAGTGAGGCGAAAACTACCGGGCCAAAATGCAGTGGTGTTCGGGTAAAGCGGTATAAGCAGAGATCAGAAATTTTCGCAAAAAGAATTAATGCCGTGCACAACTGCAGCTATGCTTCACGGTCAGTGATTGGAAGTTTATACTCTGAGGCGTCTTGATTTCTAACCGCTAATCAGAGACGTGTTGTGTCACATCAACTTAAAACTGATTTGTTTAGTCGATTGGGCGACGCATGTGCACAAACACATGCTGCCCAATAACCATGAATCAGTGTTGCAGATGCGCAAGGGGCGTCCAAACAATTTGTTGCAAAATTCTATTCGCGAAAATTTTCTGTCTCTACTTATACCTAGGGCCCTGTAGTTTTCGCGAAAAGATTTTTGCCCCACTTTGTTTCAGTGTCTTACGTGCACACCTGCAGTTCAACTTCATAGCTATTGACAGAGTGTTTTTGTGCAGAGTCGTTATTCATTTGACTGTGCCAATCAGTACACGGATAACTGCGACACATCACGTCTGTGATTTGCGGGTTTAACCTCCAGACGCCGGGTGTTACGGCATCCAATCAATGACCACAAAGCAGAGATGCAGGTGCGCACGTAAGGCACTGAAACAAAGTGCTGCAAAATTCTTTTCGCGAAAATTACCGGGCTCTACTTATACCACTTTACCCAAACACCACTGAATGATATTACATTGCGAAAAATTTTTGTGGCAACGTACCCTTGAAAACACTGTAGTTTCTTGTGACATGTATGATTGGGTGATAGACATCTGACACAACGTAGTTGGTTGTAGACCGACAACAGCCGTCAAATAATACAATAGTGGGATTCTTATCGGCTTAGGTAAATAGGGTAAAGGCTAAATCCAGTAATATTTACATAAGCTGAACGAACGTTTAAATCCAGCAAACAGTCCAGTTTTCTCGCGACAAATGTAATTTCTACCTATAAGTGATTTTCCTATATGAGATTGACATTTAGAAAGCTCACGTTATCACGAACCACCTAAAGCAGTACAGTGTTCCAAGGTGTACGGTGATAAATAGATATGATGGTTAGAGACACTGGAAAATCGCGAAAATGTTTAAGATGGTCTCCAATAAACTGTAGTATATTAACCGTGACACGTGTGAACAGTTTTGGGGCGAATCACAAACGCTGTCTGTTCAAGTTGTTCTGTTCTAACTGGGTTTGTTGAAGAGAGAAACAATGCTTCAAATAAACCATAGCGAATGTCGACACGAAACATTCAGTGTTATATACATGTTGGAGCCTAGCAAATAGTCAACTGTTCCTGCAATTTTCCAGTGTCTCTAATGATGGTAAAATTGTCTTGTGCCAACATACCTTTGAAAACACTATAGTTTCTTGCGAGATGTATGATTGGGTGATATACGTCGGACACAACGTAGCTGTCTGCATACCAACAACAGACATTAAACATTATATAGCGGGATTCTTATTTGATCAGTGAAATAGGGCAACAGCTCCACGTATACAAGAGAAAGCCAGTCATAATCTAATAAGCTGAACGTGTGTTGAAATCCAGCAAACAGTCAAGTTTTTCCGCGATAAACCATAATTAGAGATGATGGTTTATCGCGGGAAAACTTGACTATTTGCTAGGCTTCAACATACGTTCAACTTATCAAAAGATTACTGGCTTTTCCTTGTACGTGGAGCTACTGCCCTATTTGACTAAGCCAATAAGAATGCCGCTATTTTAATATTTGATGCATGTTAATGGTCTGTATACAGCTCCGTTGTGTCAGTGTTTTCAAGGCTATGTTGACACAAAACATTTTCGCGATATACCATCATCTCTAACCATCATCTCTAGTAATAAGTAGATGCATGCAAAATTATCGTTATCATTTGGTAGCAGATTATCTTCACTTTCCTATACATAACATAGAATAATCTGCGATTCAATTGGCCACGAACATTTATGTGTTGTCATTTACGTGTGTTACGTCTCTACTGTTTAAGCCTTCTCCGCGGTAAGTCACGACAATATCGGCCAGCGGGAGACTTCGAACGAGCCTATAGTCACTTGGAGTCTAGTCAGTTCCCAGAATAAAACGCGAAATTTGCATGTCCCTAGTGATAAGTAGAGTTGATGAAACATCGCGAATTTAATGAACTACATGTTAGAATCAAATACCCTACGCATACTCAAGCCCTGTCTATTCGTTCATTGCCTAATTTTCCGCTGTGTAGCAGCTAGTGGACTTAAGTATGCATAGGATATTTGATTCTAGCATGCAGGTCATTGAATTCGCGAAATTCCACTATGTCTAGAGATAAGCAACGACTATACACAACACTGAGTGGTCAGTAGACCATTAGTAGGGACCTAAAAATTTCGCTTTTTCCTTTAGGTACAGGACAGAATTCAAACTACTTTTAAGTGAGTGTCTTGATCGCAACTGGCCGTTGAATAAGTTGACGCATCCTGGAGGCCGCAGAACCAATAATGAAGAATCAGTTAAATATCACAGTAAAAAAATTTTGCACTTTTACGAAAAAGTTTCTTGGAAACCAGTTTCAAAAAACGTTTTTGGTAGCACTGCAAAGTCTTTTTGTAAAATTTACAAAAAACTTGTATTTTACAAACATTTCTGTAAACAAATTTTGTATATTTACAGCTAATATCTGGTTAAGTTGATAAAACTATTTTGTAATGTTACAAAAAATTTGGAAACTTGTAAAATTTTTTTGTAAAATTACGAAATGTTTTGTAAAATTTGTCAGGTCTCCTAGGTTCATTTTGTTTCAAATCGAAAAATTTGCTTATTAACGTTTATTTTACTGGTTCTCAATGGTGTTTACGATATTTGTAACCACTTTAAAAAGGTTTCTGACATCTTACTTTCATTACCTGACTTATTACGTTCTGATATTAGTTTACAAGATATTCCTTGTAAATGTACAAATGTTTTTTACTGTGTACAGACCCAATAATGTAGTATCACTATGTCAGCAAACAGCTGCTGAGTGGCTGCTGTCTGCTTGAGAATACACGTATTCTTCTTTGATTCTAGTCTACAAGTCAGTGAACCCGCGAATTTTCCGATGTTTTTACGAGCTTTTACTTAGGTGGTGTACGTGCTGATGAGCTCGTTGGCAGGGGTGGCAAACACTTGAGCATAGACACTGCAAATTCTTGGCACTAAACTACGTTACGTGCGTACACCACCTTGCAAAGTTATTGGTCATTCAACTGTCGGGCTTTTAACTATCGGCTGGAAGCAATTAATGCGGCACGCTGCGACATTGTCGGCCAATGAGAGACGTCGAGCGAACATATAACAGCTTGTAGTCTAGTCTGCTGTCAGGAAATAATGCGAAGTTCGGACATTCCTAGTTACATGGATGTAGGGATACGAACTTTCCGCGGAAATAATTTTGCCCCAGTTGGTTGCAGCGCCTTACGTGCACATCTGCAGCTCTCTTTTTATTTTACGGGCAAGGACAGGAAAATTTCGGGAATTCAATGTTCTGCATGCTAGAATCCGTTGTCATATGCATTCTCAAGCCCCGTATATTCTTTCATTGTTAGCTGTTCCACTGAGTAGCTGCTAGTGAACAAATGACCTGGGATTGGGTATGCATAGGGTAAGATATTTAAATATTTGCTGCAATGGGCGTTTACAATTAGAATTAATTGGTTTGTGGACACACACCAATGTTCATAATTTGCTGATCAAACTTGTGTTGAATGACAAAGTACAAAAAAAAGCAAGGAAAAAATATAAAACACACACAATAATAGAAAAAAAGCAATTCCAGAGGAATTCTGTCAGTCTTTTATAATTATTGTATTAGACAACATAGAATCACAGAAATAGAATTCAGTCGAATACCGACGCAACACCCAAACCCAGTTGGTTTTAACTTGTGCTGTGTTGTATATTGTATATTGTTTGTTGTCCACTGTTCACTGTTTTTGTCTATTTCCGTCATTTCATATTGAGAATCTGGTTCTATATTTGTATCTGTCTTTTGTGTCTAGGTGTTGTGTCAATATTCTACTAAATTCTATCTCTAGAAATCTTTATTGTCTAATGTAATAATTACAAAGAAAAGTCTGACAGAATTCCTTTGTGATTGCTTTTTTTCTATTTTTGTGTGTGTTTTATATTTATTTTTATGTTTTGTGTGTCTTTGTATAGCGATGTCTCCCGTTTGACTACGCTGATCAGAATAAGGACACTGCAACAACCACACATACATCTGTAGAGACATGCAAAATTCGCGTTATTTTCTGACAGCTGACTAGACTCCAATTAACTATATAATCATTCGACGTCTCCCGCTGGCCGGTATTGTCGTGACTTGCCGCGGAGAATGCTTACACGGTAGAAAGGCCAATCTCTGTAAAGACATTAACACACGTAAATTACAACACACACAAGTTCGTTGCCAATTGAATAGCAGATCATGCTCTGTTACGTATCGGAAAGTGACGTGTATCCTGCTACCAAATGATAACGCGAATTCTGCATGTCTCTACACATCTGCGATCTTCGCGTAGGCGTACGCATTAAATCATACAGTACTGACCATAAAATACAACTGCAGATGTTCTCAAGAGGCTTGATACAAACCAGGGCAGGATTTTTTTTCTAGAAGTTTGTATCCCTAGTCATTATATACGTAGAGAACAAATTATTTTTATGTCTTTAAACAGCAGTCGCAGCAATGTCTGCAAGTTGAAGAGTACTCGGTGTAAAAATAAAGCAAGTCTTTTTTCTTCGCTGCAAGACACATGTAAGGGATGGATGTACCACGTGGTGAAGGGCTTGGCAGTAGGGGGCGGGAGGAAGGGGGGAAGTTGGCAAGTGTGTGAACAGTGATGAGAAGCGCGAAGTGTCTGCTCTCTCAGTCTCGAAGTAGGTGGCAGCTGACGCAGACGCAGATGTCCAGAGCGACTTCTCGAAAACTTGCAAGTAAGTTCCTCGCACGCTCAGTTACGTTATTACTACCGGACCACTGTTTTTCGCGAAAAGAATTTTGCCTCAGTTTGTTTCAGTGCCTTACGTACACAACTGCAATTCTGCTTCGTGTTTATTGGCAGCTTGCCTATGTGACGCCAACTACAATAACGTTCCTGCAGCACCACACGTCCAATGATTTGCCGGTAGAATCCCAAGGTTTGTGAGGGTTAAAATATCCAATCACTGACCACGAAGCAGAACTGCAGATATGCACGTAAGACACTGAAACAAAGTGGGGCAAAATTCTTTTTGCAAAAAATAGTGGTCCCTAATTATTGCTAACAGGAACATGGGTGTGTCTGTCACTGCAGGGGCGACTTTATGCCACTCAAAAAGTTTTGGGGCTACAGTTGGCGCTGTGACAAGAACGCTCAGTTCGCATCAAGGCGATCCGGGTTCGTTTTCCGCAGGGGTCGGCCCTACGGTTTTTGGCACGTGGAAATGGATGCCGCCGGTCGGGGGTTTTCTCGGAGATCTCCTGTTTCCCAGTCACTTCATTCCAGCGCTGCTCCATACTCCCCTACCCCTCACCAGCGCTTAAGACCTAGAAATTACGGCGCCCGCCTGATGGCCGAGTGTTTGTGTGAGTGAGGCACGGCGCCAAGGGCGATACTGGCCGGCTCATCCAGTGTGGTATCGCCTCTAGAGTGAGACAATGAAACGGCGTGAAGTGGTTTTATAGAACACTCGCCTGACTGACACTTGCAGCGGTGACCCTATCTTTTTATTGGGGGAAAGTTTTTATCAAAGTTCAATACACCTATTTATCGTTGTTTCGCACACATATTTACCCATTTTGAAGGACTCCGAAATTGTCTTCCTAATAAACGTGATGTTTTGAAACTACCATTCCACTATCGTTTGAAGTGTGTGTAATTTTTTTATATCCACACACTAGAAACACGTTTTAAAGTTTTTAGAAAAAAAAGAGTTCTGCTAGCTCACTGCAACGCTGTGTACAAGACAGGCAGGCGGTCACATTAAGGGGCTTTAGAAAATGTTATTGTATTTTCAGTTTTTGAGACATTACATTTATTCAAATTTGTCATGCAGACTCATTGCCAGAGAATTCATGGAAATTAATCTATAATTATTTTGCAATGATTATGCATGACCAATTAATGAAAGATTGCATTATTATTTATGTCTAGCAGTTTACCAAGAATATTTCCCAAGCTTTGTCGTTGAGAAAATTTTGATAATACAATTAGAATATATGTTATGGCTCAAGAACAGAAAATACAGTAAACTTGTCTAACACTTCACTTTAAGTGCTGACCAAAACCTCTTAATTCTGTCATTAAAAACCTTATTTATAGGCTTTTCAATTAAGAAGTAATAAATGGCCTGCAAAATTGGCGTAATTATTTGGTGGCATACTAAAATTCATCCTGGAGAGCAAAATGTAAATCCACTGGCCACGAGCCCCTATGTAATGAAATTTATTGGGCAGAAGCATTCTCCGCGGCGGGCAACGTTGTTGGCCAACAGAAGACATCGAACGAGCCTGGAGCGAGCCAATGGAGTCTAGTATACAGCCAGAAAATAACGCGAAAGTATACATACTTAAGTACTTGAAACCATACAATTATTCCAGCCATATACGTTTTGTAATTTGTCATTAAACATCCCCCAAAATAAACAATTTTATGTGATACAAAGCCATACCGAATTGTAGCAAATGAACCCCGGTTTACGGGGCTAGTATTTTTTTAACTTAATAATTTTTCATATGGACTTACGTCATTGCTGATTTTTAGTTGAAAGCATTTTGCACCGACGTGTTCCAGTGAGCCTTGACGTACACATATGCAGTCCTGCTTAAAGCTCTGTTTAAGTCGCACATATTTAATTTTATTATTTTTCGGGTTTTGGAATTATAAGAACAAAAATGTTAAATCTGTGACTATACCGTAAATTCTATTTACCTTGAGCTACATTACAAGCATAGCAATAGAGCTAGTAACGTATAGTTAGGTCGCAATTTGTCGGGCAAATTATGAATATAAAAAAATTTGCCACACACATTTCGGCGTAATTATATATTAACAGCTAAATTACAAGGTCTGTACTGTAGGGAAATGTAATTAGAATTTTAGTTATAATCGCATATTTAACATTTTTCTTATTAGAAATCCAAAAAGCGAAAAATAATGAAATTCAATATGGCGACTGAAACCGAGCCTTAACGTTCATCGATTCGATTATTTGAACTCTGAGCGTCTTGAGGTACTACCCACAAATCACAAAGGTGTTGTGTCACAGTAACCTTGTGAACGACGCTTCTGCACGAAGAGAAGCTATAGGCTGTTCACAACAAATTGAGCAATCGGCAGAACTTGTAATTAACTGAAAATATATTTTATTGGACCAATAGATGTTAACTTTTGAGTTTGTTGAAAAGTTTACACTGGTTTTCAGTTACATTGAAGTTTTCATATTAAAAATAGAAAAGATGGCAGCAAAAGGGCTGAAAGAAAACTTAATGCAATGCTCACTTTATGGTGAACGGCCTATACCAGTAACCAAACAGCAGAACTACAGATGTGCACGCTAAGGCATTGGCGACAAATCGGTACATAATATTCTTCTCCGATAAATATTGGCTCTATAGCCATTCTGATAGAATGTTGCAGAACCGAAGAATACCTACAATAAAAGTAATAAATGTCAATATTAACCGTTATCGACAAATATACAAAATGAATACTTTTGTCGTCGAAGGCAGTCTGCTATTATTTTAGTCTGTTTTTTTTTATTCTTCGCTGTGGTATCTGTGCTTACATCAATTCAAGTCTATGAGTCGATTTCAGACTCGTGTGAGGAAAATCTTGAGGTAAAGGTGAAACTAAGGAGAACTTGAGTAAAATCTGAGAATTTTTCGTTTCCGTTGCACAGTCAGGAAATTGAGACATCTCAGTTAAGGTGAAGTATTACCACAATATTCGCAAGAAATATTATTTCTCTTTATCGAAAAATAACGTTTGGATGGCGATTGTGTTTTCTTTGTTTTACATTTTGTTTATCCTATTTTCAAACAACCAAATAAATATGCATTCTGCACATTGAAGTCCCCCATTTTCCAAGAGTCTTCCATAATTTTTTTCTCACTGTCGTGTTCTCTTACAATCTCAAAGCAGTTACTTTTACATTTACAATCAGGGCCTATTTTTACAGATTCAGTTCGTTTACCCTTTCCTCTCCTGGCTGTGTAACTCTCGCCTCTATTTCGCTTCCTTCGACCCACATGTCGTACACTTTCGTCTCTCTTCCTTTTCCTACCTCTGCTAACCGTGTCATTCCCCCAGGAGCAGTTGCATCTTTCTCTGCATGTTGTGTTGCGACACAAATTCTCTGCTCAGGACTACATTGTTGCGATGTGTTGCCGGGAGGAGAAGACTGTAACATAATATGACGATTGATGTAAGTAATGGTAAGTAAAATTGCACTTTATCTTTGACAATGTAAAAACGGTAAGAATTATATTCACTCTGTGATGAACTAGGCTGTCCAAAAAAATAATTATTCGCGATAAAAATCTCTTGCAAATGTGTAAAACATACAATTTTTAGCATCATTTTTTTTTCGCGTGGCAACTATCTCATGTTTTGATGTAAATAATGGTAAGTAAAATTGATGTTATTATTTACTTGCTACGATCAATTTTTATTTACGTCTATTTCACTGTTTAACAAAATATGGCCATTATCTGATGTGTCTGGAACATAGTCCGGATCTTTATCTGAATCATCATACTCAGAATCACTGTCTCGGGTCATTTGATGTAGAAAATTTGCCTCCTTCAGCTGCAGATGCGAAATCACCAGCCATCTTCGTGCCGCCATTTTGCAGTAGCAACCATTGTATACATGAAACAAGACACAGATGCCATAATTCTTAAACATCATATGTATGCCATCTATCAACCTATTTTGAAACTACTTCAACTGTAATACTCTCCTCTGTGGTTGCTTTCATATAGACCTACAAACTCGATTTGTGACAAAATGTCAGATACCATTATTTACACCCGAGCGCCTCAAATGTTAGTAAATAATGTAGGTAGTAACATTGTTTTGTTTACAGAAAAGGTTAGTTGTTTGTAAATATTGCATGTAGCAAAAATTGTTTACAGAAAAGGCAAGATTTGTTTGAGTCCGTTTATTAAGCAGAAAAATTTCTCTTTAACAACGAACGGCGGGAAAACTGCTGAGTTTCAACCTACGTTCAGCTTGCAAAAATGTACTGGTTTTTGCTTTACATGGAGCTATCACCCCATTTAACTGAGCCAGTAGGAATTTCGCTGTTTTAATATTTGATGCATGTGTTTCGTCTACAGATAGCTACATTGTGTCGGACATACAACCCAATCACAACATTTTGCGTGAAACTGCGGCGTTTTCACAAGTATTTGGTACAAACAATTTTCGCGATATATGATTAACTCTAGTGATAAAGGATAACTTATTTGATACTGTTAATACTTATCCCAAAAATGTTTTCATGGATGACATTTTTCTAGGAAAGAAATTATATTTGTTGAAATAAACCTGGTCTTTAATAATTAAGACTTACTTTATATTGAACAATACAGCTGGGCAATATTTAAATGGCAACAGTTTATTTGTTACCCCATTTATAGACTCTAAACAATAATTTTCTTGGCAACCGAGCTACTTGGTAGTGATTTAATTGGAAAATAATATTTTCTTTGCCATAACAAACTCCAGGTTCCGGAAAAGAAGCTGTTTTTAGCGTGCGTGCAGGATATGCTATAAATTTTCTTAATAGAAGTTTCTTTACCTATATCTATAATATAAGAACGTTTGTTTGTTTGTCTTCTATGTACACTTTTCTATATCATTCGCCCGATTGCGATGAAACGCTGGTGAGTTATGCGTGCGCCAGCAAAGGTTCCTGAAAAAAAAAAAAAACAATGTTCATGGAAGAGGGGACTTAAGTAAAAATACTTTTCTGTGTTGCTGTGCGTGGGTCGCGTAGGAGTCTGCCAAAACGATTGAAGATAAAATTACAATTAAAAAAATTAATTAAATAAAAATAAGTTTTATTTTATTAAAAAAATTAATTAACTAAAAATAAGTTTTATTTTAAAATGTGAACTAAAGTAAAAAATAAATTCAAGTTGTATTTGTCATTCTAGGTTGGTAACGCATCATCGTAACATAGGCGTAGTCCTACATTGATAAGTCCTAAAGACGTACATTACAAATGTAGATCTAGTCAATATAATATATATACATATAGTTTATATATTAAATTTTTAAAATATCGACATTTATATGCGTCCATAGAACTTACCTGTCTACGGACGACTATATTAGGATGGATGAAGAGTTACTAATTCTGAACCTAGAATACTATATATATATATATATATATATATATATATATATATATATATATATATATATATATATGTGTGACAAATGTAATTTATATTAATTATTTAAATTGTAAATAAAATTTAAAAAAAATTATTTTTAATTTTTTTATAATTTTAATTTATCTTATAGTTTTTAGAATTAACTCTTTGAAATTTATCTATTGGTTTGTCGTATTAGTCTACTTTACATGCCTACCATTTTGCTTGTTCATAATAATACGTATGTATAACATGTCTTAGACGAAAGGTTTGTTGTTCCTACGAGAACGGAAGAAATGTTGGTCCACCTTCCCAAAGATTTCGGTATAGAAGGGTAAGGCATTTAATTAAACGGGGTGCGCCCGGTGCCTCGAAGTTGGTACGTTAGCGACAGTGCATGTTCGCCATCCACTGCCATTCAGCTCAGCACGTACACTACCTAAAAATCTTTCTATGAAGAAGTCTGACCTTGTTAACGAGCACTGATACTTTTCCACAAACTCGCTGCTGTAAATGAACACTCGTTATTTTGAAAAGGCAATTTTTTTCTGAAATACTGCTCAAATGAGCTTTCATAATCTAGGAATTTCCATGGTTCATCATTGTAACGTGAAACTTGGAGATCGGAAGGTATATGAGCTGGGAATTGTCACCAGGTACATACGTCTTTCATTCTTCAAAACCCCAAGACTGCGGTCACACGACAGGTAACTGTTGCTGGGCTCTGGAAACTGTTGTTCTATTTTTCTCAGAATGTCCGTTTCTTACTATGGCATTAAAATTTTTGACTAGCGCAATATTTTTATTTTGTGCACCAAAGTTATCGCAAAATAAGTACAGTGTCTTGCGATTCTAGGTGCGATGGTAAAAAGTCATGAAGACAGGATACTATTTTGTTTAGCGACTTTCTCAATGAAGTGTCATCATAATATCGGGCAGAAATAACTCTTTGGTGTTTTTGCAGAGTGACTGCAGAATGAATACAGTACACCCATAGCTGTTTTTTTGTACTAAACATCCTGTGAAGGCACCACAAGAAGAGAAGGGTTTTGTTGGAAATCAAAAGCAAGCGTTTCTACATAGTCATCTGTTTTGGCAAAATATATTTTATCTTTTAAGTCCTTGTAAAATCACTCTGCTTTTCTTAGATGCAAGTTCTTTTTAGTACACTTCAACACTTGTCTGTTCTCGGAGTACCAAAATACAAATTAAAATTGTCTGAAAAAAATTTCCTATGCGTGTCATTAGATAGGTACAAGCGTTCTGACAGATTTAGGTCTATAGTTTCTATTGGCAAGGACACTACTTGAGCTACATTATTCAATCTGAGTGCCATAGTTGAATGTTGCTCCATTGTTGACATTTTCCACTTTTCCTCAATCAACCCATTCATTTTAGGAAGACTTAGTACTGGAGAAAGGTAGTGTGTTGTATGATTGTCTATTTTTCTGAAGTGAGAATGTTGTTTTGGGAAACTGCGTACATGTTCCTCCTGTAAATTTACTTGGCGAAGTATTGTGATGTCCCCTTTTTTCTGTGGGTGCTGTATTTTGTTTGCTACATGAGACCACAAATACGTTTTACTCTACAACATGTTATTCCGTACAGAGATGCAAGTGCCTTTTTTTGCAAACACTAGTTTAATTTTCGCCGTCTTTAATTTTGTAAATGTTCGTAAGTACTCTTGGTATCCATCCATCCAATTTCTTTTGTCTGCGTGCTGTAGGTATATCGGAATATAATATATTTGACTTTTCATCATTACTTAACTTCTCAAAACATTAGTATACCTATGCATTTTCGTGGATGTCCTTACTGCTTAGTTTTGGTCACTAATTCACTTGGTGTAAACCGTATTCGCGAATTACGTGATAAGCATAGAATGTAATTAAGTTTCTGAATCGAATTTGATAAAGTGTGCTCTGTACGAAAGCACGTTTTGTTTTCAGGAGTATTTACTGCATCTGCAGTAGTGTGTTCTCCACACAAGACGCTACAAAAGACAGATGTTCGCCGGATCATATTACTCGAAGGAAATCTCGGAAACCGGGGACACACATGGTGTTGCAGACTAACGGAAGACGTTTCTTGTGTCTGTTTTCTCAAGTTGCAAAAGTTCATTCGCCTCCTAGGAGATGGCGAGACCAACGCACAGTTGCGCGACTTTTTAATCGCTAGTTTTACGACCGTCTGGGTACAGACGAAGGGGGTGTGATACGTGCATGTGGCTTTATAGCTGCAGATGTGATGTCGCGTCGGCGGGCTCCATCTTCGCGACGACACAACTTCTTCTTAGTCTTCACAGCCATGTGTACTTTGTTCTGTGTGTCATGGCACTCGTCCGCGCCGTTACTTAACACCAATGAAGTAATCGCACTGTAATAAATACAGGTAAGTTTAACTCACAGGTAAATTGTAACTTTCTCTAACGTGCTATTATGGGTGAAGTGAAGGAATTTTGGCTAGCGCTTAAGAGGGCGTGGTACATAACTTAATGCTAAAAGCATTAATCTATAACTGTAGGTTTCTTGGAGCCAATTTGCAAAAATTAAACAATAGCAATCCTAGACAATAATTTTAGCCAACGTTTTAAAGAAAATTGTTTCCAGTGTTATGAATTTCTGAGGCACAATCTCTGACGCCGGAACCTCGTGCATTTAACTGCAGCGCAAGAGATCACGCAAAACGAATAAGTAGCTCTGGATACATAATTTCTTATAAAGTTGGCAAATACCATTATCTAGGATTGTCATTGAGTATTTTATCCATATTGGCTTCGAAAAAAGCGTAGAAATCAATTGATGTGGTCATCGTTTATCTGTCTACCACGCACTCTTAATGGGCCTCCCTAGATAGGCTACGTTTGAGTGTGGGGGCAGGAGCGGTAAGAGCGCCACTGACCGGCCTACGTAATGCATTTTCGCCTCTCCGTGCAAGCTACTCAGCTGGCGTGCAGTGCTTTACTATTATCCGTTTTCCTATTGGACTTAAAGTTATGACCGCATTATTTTGTTTGTGGGGAGCATAGTTCAAAGTCTAATGCTTGTTTCTGTAGTTGTGTTTTTCAAATCCGGTTATTATATTTTCAGATATGACAGTCGGCATAACTATTTTTGGCAATTTTTAGGGGCCCGAAAATTATACCTCTAATAAACATGCCGAATATTTAAAACTGTTGCGACATGGTTTGAAGGATGAGTTCTTTTTGTAAATATACATACATAATGCACGTTAAATAGTTTCGTCAAAAAACGAATAGTCGTAACTCGCTGTGTGTTTGTGTGAGTGAGGCACGGCTCCAAGGGCGATGTTGACCAGCTCATCTGGTGCGGTATCGCCTCTACCGCAAGACACTGAACCGGCGTGCAGTGGTATCGTAGATACTCGTCTGACTGACAATTTCAGTGCTGACACCACCACTTAATTGGTTGAAAGTTTTGAGCAAAGTCCATTACACCTTCCTATCGAAGTTTCAAACAAATCTCGTGAGTAGTTGTTTAGATATAATATATAGAAAAATTAGTTTTTAGCAATTTAGAAGGGTTTTGAAATTGTATTTCTAATTAACATGATGTTCAGAAACCACCATTCTGACATCGTTTGAAGTGTTTGTTCTTATCGAAAATGCATACATTATAAACTGGTTTCAAAGTTTCTTAGGAAAAAGAGTTCTGCTAGCACACTGAAACGCTGATTTCAAGGAAGGCAGGCAGCCGCCTTAAGGGACCTCCCTACCTGAGCTTCAAATGTGTTGCGGCAAGTTGCGATTATTCTTTTTTTTTTTTTTGCCGAAACTACTGAACGTGCATTATAATTGTACATCTACGAAAAGAACACACACTTCAAACGATGTCACTATAGCGCGTTTATTTAAAACATCATTTTCGGGCCCCTCAAAATGACCAAAAATGGGTTTTCACACTGCCTTATCTGTAAAAATATCAACCGGATTCGTAAAACACAACTATACAAACAAGCGTTAGACTTTAAAATATGCTAGTCACAAATAAAACAATGTGGTCACCGATAAAGTCACACAGAAAGAAGGATATAATAGAGTGCTGCACGTCATCCCAGTAGCTTGTGCTGAGAGGCGATAATGCATCACATATATACATCTGCCAACGGCAACTCTACCGCTCCTGTCTCACACACAAAAACGCAGCCTATATAGGTAGGACCTTTAAGGTACTACTCGACCACAACTAGTCCTCCCGTGAGTGGAAGTAGTAGATAGATACGTTACACAGTAAAAAAATTGTACTTTTACAAAAAAGGTTATTTGGAAACCAGTTTCCAAAAAAAGTTTTTGGTAACACTACAAAGTCTTTTTGTAAAATTTACAAAAAACTTGTATTTTTACAAACTTCTTTGTATATTTACAAACATTTCTGTAAATATACAAACAAATCTTGTATATTTACATCTAATATCTGGTTAAGTTTACAACACTTTTTGTAGTATTGCAAAAAAAATTGGAAACTAGTTTCCAAAAAATTTCTTTGTTAAATTACGAAATATTTTGTAAAATTTGTCAGGTCTCCTAGGTTTATTTTGTTTCAAATCGAAAAATTTGCTCACTAACGTTTATTTAACTAGTACGCAAAGGTGTTTACGATATTTGTAACCACTTTAAAAGGTTTCTGACACCTTTCTTTCAATACCTGACTTAATACGTTCTGACATTAGGTTACAAGATTTTTATTGTAAATGTACAAGTTTTTTTAACTGTGTACAGGGAGGGGAAATGTACTGCACCTGGCATAAATTCATAGCACACGGTCTGTGAAGACCTACCGGTGAAAACAGAGATACACAGATAATGTAACGACAGTTTTTTTATAAGCAGGGCAGACATGCGAATGTTGCTTGTGTACTGGTCGGCTTGGTGTCAAAATTTTTTTTATCGCGCTGACTTTCCTTCCTACAACCACCGTCGTCCTACTTCCCGATTAGTTACATTTGATATTCCATACATAAAGATAACGCAAACATTTTTTCACGACTTTCCCAGTAACTCAAGCAGTATCAGACAAACCATAATAATGTTACAAGTTTGAGGAGCACAAAACTTTACACGTGTGCAATTCCCATGAGTTCTTTTGGGATAGAGGTCTAATAATTATAAATAAAAGCGTTAAATGAAGTACTGGATTTAATAGCTCACAAAGCTACGAAATAAACGAAACAGTAATCAAATATAACTCTCACAACACAATTAATTACGCACACAATTAGTACTGTGCCACAGAACGTTAATTAACTTTGACAATTAAAGCACAAGAATATTTACTATTAATCAATTAAAGACTACAAATCACAATAAAAGTTCAGTCATATATCCAATCAACAGTTACTCTCAAATAATGACAATGTACAACCTTAACAGTCCTAAGGGAGGATGGCTCACCATGTACAGTGCAGCACCCAGAGTGCACCACTATCTTCACTCTTGAGGTCTTCGGTTCGAATACCGTCGCACACCTCTACTTCACATGTCGACCCGCAGCAGAAGCCCTCTTGTCTCACCCATAGTACCGCTCCGAAGGTATGTGCCTGTAGCCTCGCAGTAGACTCCGACGTCCCCAAGACGTCTTCCTGACATCACCAAGATGTCTTCCTGACATCACCAAGATGCCCTCACCAGCCTCTCTGCACAAGCTTAGCACGTCCTCCAAGCAGGACCAATAGCTAACTCTCGAAGCACTCCTGCTCTTGAATCACCAGGTAGACAGTCTCCTCAAGTAGCCAGTTACTGCCCTCCTCGACACAACACCGTCAGTGTTGTTCTCCACAGCTCACCGCCTCTGCAGCACTCCAACACAACACCACAAGTGTTGTTCGTCCTTCCTTCAACCCGCTGGCGTCACACAGCCTCGACACCAACAACAGCTGTCGTGTTGCCATCCTCGAGACGCAACATCTCGTCAGCTCAGTCGCGCCGACACAACACCTGAGTGTTGTCTGTCCCTTCTGCAGAGCGCTGATGCTACTCAGCCTCGACACCGACCATTGCTGCCGTGCTGCCATCCTCGTGATGTCATACCTCGTCAGCTCGTCAGCCTCGACGCCGTCAGCGTCGCCTCTCGGCCCGTCACTTCTCACGACGTCCATCGCCACCCCAGTAGCAACACCGCCCCTAGGGGCGCTCGCTGCCTCACACCTCTCTCGGTCTCACTTCATCTTCACTATCACAAGACTGCACAAGGCTGACTCTTCCCGACTCTCTTCCAGACTCTGCAATACTAGACTCTTCACTACACTAGACTGACTCATGTTGCGCAGTTCCGATGCTTTTATACGGCCCCTTCAATGACGTCAATGGCTGATGCAATTGGTGACCTGAAGTCTAAAAATAGACATTACCTCGGTCGTACTTATTGATAGTCACGTATTTGTACTGGCGTCATCGGGGAAACCCAGTGACGTCTCTCGGGAGTTGCGACATAGCTGCGAAAACCCCTGGTTGACTCACAGGGCTGACCACCCAGCATGATGTAATGTGCCTGCTGCCCGGCCAACACGCAACAATAAGTTATATTTGTAGATTTTCAGTTCAAATCTGTACGCCTGGCTGATTGTGCCATAGTATTATGGCCGGCGCTGTAATGCGTCACAACAGTTGCGCGCCTTCTCTCCTAGGCGACCCTGGTTCGATTCCCAGCCGAGTTGGTCCCAAGATTTTCGCATGTGGTTTTCGTGCTGGACGGTGCCGCTGGTCGGCAGATTTTCTCGGGGATCTCCCGTTTCTCCCACGCCTTCATTCCTGCGCCGTTCCATAATCACATAACATGACCCCTCACCAGCGCTTAAGACCTAGATGTTTAAGGGCGCCGCCTACCCGCGCGTGAGAGGCTCAAAAGCGACGGAGCAGTAAGGTCGACCTTGAAGCGCGCATCAAATGCCGCGTCGCCTCAACGAGCCAAGCGCTGAACTAGCGTGCAAGGTTCCCGCCGAACGGTTTTTACTGTGGGACATTAGGTGGTGACTGTATAATTTTATTGGTGGAAAGTCTGCAACTAAGTTCAGTGCAGGTCGCAACCTGAGTTTCACATACGTCTGATTAGTATATTTTGAAATACACAAGTTTGAAAAGGCCGTTGTTAGCCATGTTAGAGGGCTTAGGAACAGTATTTTTAATGAGCGTGGCTTCTTAACAATGAGGTTCCGACCTTGTCTGACGTTTGATTTATTTTAGTACGTTGGCACAACTGGCACAAATGGAATTTTTCGTAGAAAAACCTGTTTTCGAACACACTGAAACGCATTTGAAGCGTGGGGTAGGCGGCAGCCTCAGTGCTGACCAAAATCTCTTCACTTCACAGTTGCGCGCGGTGGTGAAGGACAATACTGCGATAGTTTGTTTTTCTACCGCGGGACAAGTTGTTGTGGTCGAGTAGTAGGTGCCTGGTTGGGCGTAGCTATATTGAGCGTTCTGAGTCCAAGAAGTGTGGAGAACTAAGGAAAGGCCCCACCCACAGTACGCGCATCGCGCCTCACCACAGACTCCAGGCGCAAGTCACAGAACCAGCATGTAGTCTTCTCACCCACAACACGCTTCTTTGAGTCATTCAGAGGCGACCCTATAATTAAATGACGTAATATTTGAAGTAAACGTATGTTGTACCCACCTACAGATCTGCCTATTGACGTATTCTGAATCAAGTTAATCATGCGAGAAAAATACGCTTTAAGGCCTCGCTCTTTAGTTTTGCTGTGGATTAGAATTTTTTTTAACGCAAATTAATGCATGTATCAGAAATTAATTCTAACAGTTTTAACACCAATATATCATCGCTTGTATCTGAATTTTTCGGTTCTAATATACCAAACGGATTTTTAGATTTTTCAACCTGAAACATCACATATTTTGGTGTCAAAATAAGCCAAAATTAAGCAAAATAATTTTTTGCTAGCAAACGGTACATTATTAAAAAAAAAACTCTCTGGCAAAATTGTGTATCGTATTATTGTACACAGTTTCAAATTTTTAAAAAGCATTTCGTTAAATAATATTTGAATTATTTGCAATTGTTTAAAATAAATGAAAAATCATTGCCTTGAAGATTAACGGAGGACCGGAGAAGGGTGTGCACACGTGTAAAGTTCTTGAAATGCTATCGTTCCTAAGCAGACGTCACTCACGTTAGCTGGGTAGTTTTCGAATCAACTTGTGTAGCCCGAAGCTCTGCACATCGCTCTGCGGCTTGAGCAGGCGGCCACCTTAAGGGTGTTCAAGTGCGATAAAGTCATAATTTGAATTTTTTTTATGAAACAGCGTTAGTTTTGTAGACAATACTTGTGAGTGCAGTTTCATTTTACTAAACAATTTTAGCTGGCGATTTTTTCTCATAACGGTGTGTCAAACTCAAAATTTGCGTCTTCTGCAGCCATGCAAATAGTAAAAACCGATATTCTTACGTACGTGAAATGATTCACAGTGAAATAACATACTACGGGCTACGTAATAAAACATTTGATAAAAAATCCGCGAACTGTTTTTGTATTTTAAAAAAATTGCTGAGTTTGCAACTTTTTTCTTTAATTTTGCAGATTTTTTTTAATTCGAAGTACTTCGTTGTGGGTTTTTTAATGTTTTTTTTTTCGCATAGCTCATAGGATGTGGGCCTAAGTTCACAGTGAATTATTTTGTTAAAGTAAGTCGGTTGATTTTCACTATTTGTATGGCAGCGACCGCTCGGCCTAAAGACAAACGCAATGTTATTTTCCAGACCCCTCATTTTCTCATATTTTTGCTTATTTGGTAGGTTTCCTTGCCAAACAATAATTTGCATTATTCAGTTTTCGAGTTGATAAATTAATTACATATTGTGTTAATTATAATGGACATATTTTATTCCGTGTAGTTTAACAAGTTTCAACAAGTTCGGTTATCATAAGTGTAAAACAACTAATTTAGCCACTAAATACATTTGTTAGTAGATGTAGGGTAACATGTTTATTATACGTAACATTTTTAGTAGTTTTTGAGAGAATTTAGCCTTTGACAATGATTACGCATAATTCTATCGGCATAAACAAATGCACGTAGTCCCTAATAAGTAATTAATTAAACAGAACTTTATTTGTGAATGCACATGCAAAAGAATTGTTCGACCGTTACAAACATGAATTACTATCTGAAAACCACAATGCACTAGATAAACGGGTGAGTATTTCAATACATAGCTCCTGTTAGGCCTAACACATAACTTAAAACTTTGTAGCATTTCCTGACGCGATTGCAGCTGCTATTCCAGCTAGTTGATTGTATACATATCACTGCCTCTAAGGAAACATACAGGATGGACACTGATTAAAAATTTTTATTTATTGTTTAATAATAACATATTTTTTAAATTGACAACTTCTGTTTTACACTTTGCATTTGACTTCCCCGTAGCGTCCATTTCTACCAATATTTGGCCATTAACTGAAAATACGAAAATAAACCTGTTGGTACAGTGCAGCCAATATAATGTGTATGGTGGAACGCGTGTTAAAAAAAATAGGAACATATATTTCTATAATCACTATGTTTGCAAAATATGTTGTTATGACATTACAGACAGAATTGTTTTGTTTTTTCAATGTCGGTGAAGTAAATGTACCTTATATTTTTAAGGTCCTGAAATTCCTTATGAAGCTTTGCCCTCCTGATCACTGACTTATTGGACCACAGCGTCGAGGAGGGTCCTCGTCCACTCAGTTATAATGCAGTTGGTAACGGAGAGAAAGAGAAGGAAAGCTGGCTAGCTCTCTTCTCCTCTCCGCCCATACATGGTGTGCGGCGGTTCAGCTTCACTGACGTAACGAGAGACGCTAGCGGTCCCTGTGTCCCTATTCCGCCTTCTCCGCTCTCCGCCTGCAGGAAGGGATGTGGAGGGGGAGGGGGTAGGGAGGCAAGAACGCCTACCCCGCCCTGGTGTCCCATAATACCGGAATTTTTGAAATACAAAAACTAGCTCAGGTTTATGCAAGACAGGCCACACAGGATGTTACGACCTACAGCCTGTCTGTAGGTCTAGGATGTGTGGTTTTATAATTAAGTTTTTAACGGCGCTGTCTACAGCAATTTTCAACGTCATATTTTTATTTTTATATTTGTACCAGATATTTTTCTCTTATTTTAGACATAAAACTTGTTCTTAGGACATTTTTGTATCTCTCATATTTTTTGCGTAGTGACTCGTAAACGTCAAAATTTGCATATTACGGTTTTATGTACGCCACTTACACCAACTGACTCACCAAACTGAGAAAATTAACAGCGTATAAAAATGTTATAGGCTTTAAGTAGACATACAGGCCTATAAAAACCAAACATAAAATGTCAGTATTTAAATTAAATAAAAATTTTTTTAATACAAAAATCTTTATTTTATGTTTTTATGTACTTGAAGTTGTAGCCTACAACATTCTTGTTAACTGTGAATGGTTTTCAGTTTGATATGTCAGTTGGTTTAAATGGCATACATAAATCAGTAAAATGTAAGCCTACATTTTGAGGTTTACTACTTATTATTCAAAAACTATGAGAGATAAAACAAATTTCATAACAAGATTTAGTCGCAGTTTTTGTCTAAAATTAGAAAAAAGCATATCTGTTACAAATATAAAAATAAAAACACGGTGATTAAAATTGCTGTAGACCGCGCCCTTAAGGCCATGGTCTTTCATTTATTTCAAACAATTGCAAATAGCTCGCTCGAATATTTTTTAACCAAATGCTTTGAAAAAATTTGAGACTGTGTACAGTTATACGATAAGCAATTTTTCCACATAGTTTTTTTAATAATGTACTGTTTGCTAGCAAGAAAATTATTTTTCTTCAATTGGGCTTATTTTGGCAACAAAATATGTGATATATCAGTGGCAAAAATCTAAAAAATCCGTTCAGTGTAATGCAACAGAAAAATTCAGACACAAACGATGATATATATAAGTGTTAAAACTATAAGAATAAATTTTTATAGGCCCTATATGTATTAATTTGTGTTAAATAAAATATTTTCTAAACCCTTGAAAAACTAAAGAGCGAGGCCTTAAATCGAAATCGCGCGAATTTCAAGTTACGTAGAGCCCAAAGGTGATATTGCGGTGCTCTGGGGAACGTCTGGTTGTAATGGTTTTAGGGAGGAATTTTCTCCATTAATTGTGGGATAGAATTGTCTTATTTTGAAGTCGCTGTGTACGAGATTAATAAAACGGTCCGGTAATTTGAAATGTATTAGTTCTGCAAGTAATTCAAGGATCCAAACTTTATCAAAAGTTTTACCAACATCCATAAATATGGCTATTGTGTATTTTCTGTTTTGTAGCGCCGATTGTCTTTTGTGAAGTTTGTGAGTGCATGTGTGGTTGAGTGGTTCGCTTAACTTTTGTGTGGGTAGTCTTTATTTAATTTGGGCGTGCGTATTTTGCCTGGATAGCAGGAGACATTGCTGATAGAGCTTAGCAGTTAAATCGGGCGTCTCATTTGTGGTGGAGTTGGATAGTTTCCTGGTTTAGGTATAGCAATAATTTTTGTAAATTTCCATGGCTCGGGAAAAATTAATGAGTGAGAAAAGGTCAGTTATTAAATTTAGCACAGACAGGGGTAAATTTAGTAGTATTTTGTTTGTTATTTTGTCAGGAGGAGGCGCCATTTAAGGTGAACAGTTTTTAGTGATTGTAGTAATTCAGGCAGAGTTATGTTTTCTAGCTTCGTTTTAAATTTACTTTTTAGAAATTCGTTAGTGTTTGTAAGTACGTCACGAGTAAAATTTAGTTCTCATAGGTCGTTGTTTGGAGTGAATTGATTTTGCAGGTTTTTCTGCTATAGCTTCAGCCTTGTCTACTGGGTTGCATTTTAGCCCGTACGGTGTTAATATTGGCGTGTTTTTGTGTTAGCTTAGCCGCGGGAAATTTAGAAATACCAATGATCTAATTTAACCTGTATTGTCTCTCGCTGATGATTCGAGAACCAAGAAAATATAATAATTAGGAGGGAAGGGAAGAGTAATACATTAGAATAAATAGATAGTAACAGTCATTAAATTACTAATAGAAAGACTAATAATTAATTACAGAGCAAATGACTATCGTAAGGAAGGATAGACGGGTAGGGCGAGACAGGAGATAAACGAACAGGATTGCTCTCCTTCCTGGACTAGCAGATTGAGGCTCACCAGTCTGTAGACCGCCGTGTTATTGAAGTTGAAGTCCACGTTGTCCCTGGTCGGTCTCGAACCAGGACCTCTTGGTCCCATCGCCGCTTGATCGAGTGATTTCTATTACAAAAGATTCTCGTTTGTTTATTTTCAGTTGCTGTAGTTTATATATTAATTCTTTTTTTTAATTTGTTGTACTATATTTTCAGTATTTGTGTGCGGTATTCTTGAAATAATTGTCTGGCCCGACGTTCCTCGGCTAAACGCATGTCGATTTCACGACATGTTTCCTTTAAGAAATCGTGCCTGTTTAGGTTAGTTGTATTTTACTTTAATTGTGAGTGAACTGTGTTAGTTGTTACTTCGAGAGACTGTTTCACAAATATCAACTACTGGTGTACTCGCGGTTACTCGACCGCGACTACCGAATGTTTTTAGGTCTGAGCGTGTTCAGCCGGGGAGTCGTGTTGCAGCTCTGCTTCAGACTTGTCCGTGACGAACTACATCGATGAGAGTAGGAAGACTCTCGCATGCACGGATGTGTGTCGGCAATGTATAGGGATAAACATAACTCTTATTTCATTTCCATTTCATTATTGTTTCATTGCCTGGTCTTGTACTAGCATTTCGATAACAATTAATAATGTGTTGCAAGAAACTGATTTACCGTTGTGTTGTGAATGTGTTGTTCCGTGATTATAAATTAAAATATAACGGAATGTTCAACTTACGTAAAATGTTTAAAACCTACTTATTTGTCGGTGTCATGTCGCTGGCATTTGAGCAGTCCAAGTTGTGTAACGACGGTTCGTTTGTTACGAGAAAATAATGTCTTAAAAATCGGCTGTAGACGTTTATTTTGTAAGGTTTTATGTAAGCACAGAAACATATTGTTGCGACTGTGCCTGGCAGGTCGGGCAACTATAGAAATCCGAACGGCAATCAGGTCAGCGTTGGGAAACCACGGAAGACAGCAACTCACCTCACTCCCCCGTAGTTGCACAATATTTAGGACAAGCACGCTGATATAAGGCACGGTTACCAACTAAATGGGGTCTGTCGTCTGTCGTCTGTCGTCGAGCGGTCGTCCACCAGCACTCATCCGAGCAACAGCAGTCTAGTTCTCCGCCGGGGTTCGCGGTCGAGTCCCGGCGGGTGCGTGCTCGTTCATCGATGCCGTCTCCTCATCAATCCAGCTTCGGTAAGGTCGTCAATTCTAGTTATGTGGCAGCAACTGTCAACTTAACATAATAATTTAATAATCAGTAATATTGTGCTCCCCTCCTAAACAGAACACATTGTGTAACCTATTTTGTAAGTCGTTATTAATTGGGTTGGTTCATAAGTTATTATTAGTTTGGGGGGTTTCACTCAGATGGTAGCTACACTGTGGGTTTATTTAAATGTTATATAAGGCTAAATGAATTTAAGACAGTTATGGTTAAACGGGCATTAACTATACTACAATGATAGATACACCGAATACAAAATAGGTTACAATGTCTATTTAGGATGGGAGCGCAATATTACTGATTATTAAATTATTATGTTTTTGTTAAGAATTGCTGCCACATAACTAAATCTGACGACCTTACCGAAGTTGGATTGATGAGGAGACGGCATCGACGAACGAGCACGCACCCGCCGGGACTCGACCGCGAACCCCGGCGGAGAACTAGACTGCTGTTGCTCGGATGAGTGCTGGTGGACGACCGCTCGACGACAGACGACAGACGACAGACCCCATTTAGTTGGTAACCGTGCCTTATATCAGCGTGCTTGTCCTAAATATTGTGCAACTACGAGGGGAGTGAGGTGAGTTGCTGTCTTCCGTGGTTTCCCAACTCTGACCTGATTGCCGTTCGGATTTCTAGTTGCCCGACCTGCCAGGCAACAGTCGCAACAATATACAACTTTGAGTGAACCGTTTTGCAAATAATAATTAATAAACGTGTTTCATGTACTTTTTAACATACATTTTAAAATTGGATTTTGAAGTTTGTGTGTAGGCGTGCATGCGGTAACGATATCACCAGCTTTCGTGATAGCTATTATAGGCTGTTCTCGGTAATTTAAGCATACATTAATGCTTTGGTTGGTTGTTTATTTCAAGCGAATTTATCGTAAAGCCTGTGGCAGCTTCGGGCGAATTTGTGCAAATTGAAATGTTTATTTTGTGGTATTATACTTAAAAAATAATAATTTTTAGCGGATTGTTTAAATATTGGCCTATATTGTTTGTAATACTAAAATAAAGTTACCTTTTTCTTACTCAAATAACACTTTGAGTGTTGCAAAGTCATTCCTGCTGTCACAAGGTAAGTCCGGTTTACGGTATAAATTTCACCGCACTAAAAACGTCAGATCTTAGGCTACAACAGTTTATATTTTTTATTTTATTATTTCTGACAACTCTGTACTTAGTTGCTGTTCTCGTGTCAAATACAATTTAAAGCCCACTTCGCACCAGTCGTGGTGAATCACTACTGCTAACATGTCAAAGAGTGTTGTGACATGCGGTCTGGCTTGGATCCAGTGAACATTAAGATCTCAGCTGGCAGCATGTTGGTCGACATGTCACAGAGGAGAGAGTTCGGAAGCAGTGTGCCGTTCTCTACCCCATCCCACAATCCCTTGACTCGACACTAGAGATTTATGAACGACTTAGCCGTACCCTGTGTCCTGGAAGCCATATAATTAAGGGGTCAAGTCTCCCTCAAAAGCTACTGGGAGACGAACCGTGAGGCGTAAATCACTACACTTCAGCTCTTAATTGCCGTGACTACGCTAGCCCCATGATTTCTGTTTAAAAAAAACCTTCAAGTTCTTATATACCATTAGTTTTAAACATTAAACGACTGTTTAAGGATTACTGTGTATTTTTTCCTATATGAAAGTTTTCTTGTGATAAAAAAATCCTTTAAAAATTTTGTGCTGAAATAATAAAAAAAAAAATAGTCGCAAATATTGGCCACAGCCAACTTTATTTTTAAATATCATATTTTTCGAAGCTCGAATCGTTCTCTGTACAGGTTCTGTTGACTTCGACATCCAGTATTTCTACATGCAGTGACACTGATTAGCATTATTTAAAGTTTTTCTCGTAAAAATTTTATGTGGCATTTAAATTAGTAAAAATATTTTGTTTTCTAATAAAATATAAATAGCTGTAAACACTCGTTACTACTGACTTTATTTATGTATTTATTTTTTAATTTAACCTGCATCTTGCAGTTTAAACCGTTCCTCATTGAAGTTTTGTTGAGTACGATATCCAGTATGCTTACAATATAAGGGACAGTGGAACGTGGCATAATTAGAAATTATGGTATATCTAGAGCCCGGTAATTTTCGCGAAAAGAATTTTGCAGCACTTTGTTTCAGTGCCTTACGTGCGCACCTGCATCTCTGCTATGTGATCAGTGATTGGATACCGTAACACCCAGCGTGTTGAGGTTAAACCCGCAAATCACAGACGTAATGTGTGGCAGGTATCCGTATACTGATTGGCACATTCAAATGAATAATGACTCTGCACAAAAACACTCTGTCAATAGCGATGAAGTTGAGCTGCAGGTGTGCACGTAAGACAATGAAACAAAGTGGGGCAAAAATCTTTTCGCGAAAACTACCGGGCCCTAACCATCATCTATAGACGTAATACATTTGTAGTATATCTGACAGAATTATTATAGCAAGACTCGACAGTATTTTCTGTGTGATAATAGCGATACTTAGGGAAAGGAAACAAAATTGCGAGTTAAATTACCTGCATGTTGGACTGCACTGTCCTGTGTGTACTCAAGCATAATGGCGGCTCGTATTACCAGGTAGGGTACAAGTTGCAGAGAACTGTACAGGGTTGCGCGCTAGTTGACGCTACAGCCACTGACACGCTGGTGTGTATGTGCCATTATTACTGACTGGTCACAACGCAATAAGTAGCCAGTACATGGTCATTGGTAGGGACAGGAATTTCGGATGAAAAGATTTTTGCCCCACTTTGTTTCAGTGCCTTACGTGCACACCTGCAGCTCAACTTCATGGGTATTGACAACAGTATTTTGTGCAGAGTTGTTATTTATTTGACTGTGCCAATCAGTGCACGGATAACTGCGACATATCACGTTTGTGATTTGCGTGTTTAACCTCAAGACGCTGGGTGTTGCGACAGCCAATCACTGAC
The DNA here is from genome assembly GCA_003012365.1 of Medauroidea extradentata. Lineage (NCBI taxonomy): Eukaryota > Metazoa > Arthropoda > Insecta > Phasmatodea > Phasmatidae > Medauroidea > Medauroidea extradentata. The sequence continues at coordinate 41,438 of PNEQ01086170.1, read as the reverse complement.
CACAAAGCCGAGATGCAGGTGCGCACGTAAGGCACTGAAACAAAGCGTTGCAAAAATATTTTCACGAATTTCCTGTATTTAGTCTTCGGTATACGGCGGAGCGTTCACAGCAGTGTACAGTTCTCGGCAACTTGTGCCCTACCGGCCAACAAACCTCTAGCCGTTACTGCTCAAGCCCCGATCATTTGTCAATTAGCTGCTATTAAAACGAACAGCAGATAATGAACGAATATACGGTTCTTCGGTAAACACAGGACAGTCAATGAATTTTTCATTTCCTTAACGGTAATTAACAGAACGATGCATCCCAAATATAACTGCAGATTAACGTATTACCAACAGAGTTCGCTATATATACGTCAGTAGGGTACACATAAATCATGCTCTATATAGGTAGAGACTTGAAAAATTCGCGTTTTCGTTTAGGCACAGGCTAGACTTCAAGCAACTGTACAATCGTGTAACTACCGCAACTGGCCCTTGACTAATTTGACACCTGTTACAGTGCACCGAGCCAATTACAAAGAACCTAATAATGCAGACCTACAGCAAGCAGCCAATGAGCAGCGTTATTTACTTCAGTAAACATTTATTCTTGCAGGCTAGTCTACAGGTCAGTGAAACCGCGAATTTTTCCCGTCTCTATCTAAAGGTATATAAATGAGTTTGTCGCGAAAGTATTTGTGCAACAATATATCGCCTAACTCGCACGTCGGCAGCTCCGTTTTATTGTTGTAGGCAGGTATATTTGCTCAGTCAATGTCTCTTACTTGACTGCACCAGAGAATTGCCAGTAGAAGTAGACAACAAACCTTAGTTGCAGACCTGCACACAAGGCACTGAAATCAAACGGTGCAAATATCTTTTCGCGAAAAAATCGTAGCTCTATACACGGCCGTCTTTAGTAGAAGGCCGGAGTCTTAAATGTGGCAATGCTGCATCGGAGGCCTACTGCCGGTCGCTGATAGGTAGCCCTAGTCTGTGTAGACGTGTACACGTCACTAAAGCTGCATCCAGACATATAATATGTAGGAATACAGAAGTGAAATAGCCGATAGGATAAGTTTTAGGCCCGAAGGCCAGCACACCCTCCTTCCACCCGCATTGAAACTGTACTCGGACGAGTGAATCAATGCACGGCGTATATCCTCTTCTTTTCTTGTGACTCCCCTGGATGATTTTGTGCCTGTGCTAGCGTAATTACTAAACACGGCTTTCTGCCGGTTATCCATTTAAAACTTGCCCTCCTCACCAATTCGCCAATGAGAGCTCGTCCAGACCCAGTTTTAATTAGGCCTTTACCCAGGCGGCACCTTATGGGTCATCGGAACCTAATATTTATAGCACCCTTACTGCATTTACGCTTGCTCCAGTTGCCTAAGCCACTGGTCGAAATCTTCTAGTTGTTTCCCAATCTTTGTAGCAAAGCTGTTCCACTTCTCTAAAATTTCTCTTTTTGCCAGTATAGCTTTCAGGTCTACATTAACTATCCCGTTGTCTTATAGTTGTGCCTTGAATTCCTCTCTGATGTCTTCGGTCTTGTAAAATTCCAATACTACATGTGCCATCGTGTCGTCTGTCCCACAAACATCACACAAAGGTGAATCAACCAATTTTATGTTGTACAACTTAGTCTTGAAGTTGTCATGTCCTGTCATGAGTTGTGCACTGTTGTGATTTACTGTTATCCAGTTTTTCTTCATCCTGTCTTCCATTTCAGGAAAAAGCTAGAATGTAATCCTCCCCTTTTCTGAAGTTTCCCAAGTTGTCTGCCACCCTAGCAAGGTTTGTTCTCTAGCCATTTTCTTATCTAATGTTGATGTCGTCCTTATTTGCCGTTGGCGTTGTTTGGCCAATAATCCTCTTTCTCTGGCCAGCAGATACACAGGCAACACTCCAGCCCAGACAGGTAACGAATCATTTAATGTTGAGGCATATGCCTTTGTGATACTTAACAATGCCGACCTCTGAACACTGATGAACTTCCTTCTCGCTGCCACCAACTCTGCTCTGTGATACCATATAACTGAGTCGTAGGCGATAATGCCCTCAAAGACACTGTGATAGATTTGTTCTGAAGTTTAAACCCCATTCTGTAGTTCCAATGGATCTCAGCCGACTCAAAGTCACAACAGCTTTCATACTGACATAATCAATATGCGGCAGGAAGCTCATCATATCATACAGGATGAACTCCCAAGTACTTGTGCTGGTATACACGTTGGACAGACCCTCCTGCAAATCGCACCACTGGAGACAGTTTAAGTTTGCCTTTTAGTAGCATACATTTGGTCTGCGTAGAAAAGGTTAACTTCACTCCTCTTGCCCAGTCTTCAACATGGGCTAGATTCTCTGCCGTTTTTCTCTCTAATGTTGCTCTGAACCCACCTGAGACCAGTATGCGCCTATCGTCTGCGTATCCCAGCACAGTGCAACCATCTGGCATTTCAAGATCTAAAAAGCCATCAAATAAAATATTCCAAAGTATTGGTCCAAGTACTGACCCTTGAGGGCATCCCTTTGTAAGAAGTTTTTCCATGGCAAGCTGTACCTGCGTCTTCTTTCTTTGAAGAACTCGAGAATTACTGCATATAAGTTCTTAGGGCAACCTTTAGCTTTAATTTGATACATAACTTCCGGCCACCAAGCATTGTCAAGTGCTCCTGCAATGTCGAGGAATTTAGCCATAATGAATATAGCATTGCAGGTGTCAACATATTTCTTTACATCGTGAAGTGCATATTCCGTACCAAGGCCTTTACGAAATCCATACTGTCTTTCATTTAAGGCACTGTTTGTTTCTAATGCTTTAATCAGCCTCCTGACCAAATTTTTTTTAAAATGCTTTGCCAACGACTGGTAACAGTGTAAGTGGCCGGAAAGATTTGGCCTGTGTCGGGTCTTTACCCTCACCCTTATGCAGAATCCTCACAATGCACTTTTTCCATATCCTTGAGAACATGCCAGACAGGAGCAAGTCGTTGTACAGGTTCAGTAGATGAGTCTTAATTTGTGAGTAGCATTTCTGAATTATTTCTGCACCAAAAAAACTATTATGTCCAGGAGCCTTGCTATTCTTTAAGTCCTTTATAAATTACCAGAAAATACCTTGTACACTACACCAAAGGGGTCCTCATTGCCTTTCTACAGACACACATTTTGTCCAGGACTCTCTTTTCTAGTGTCTTACCCTGTTGAAGTAAGCCTGCTTGAGAACCTTATATTCAGCTGCCATCCTCACTCTTTCTTCTCCACAGAGTTTATAAAGTCGTTTCCTTGCCCTCCGAACTCTGCTTCTTTCCTCTTGAAGTTCTTTGTCCCACCAAGACATATGCGGGAGTCCACATTGAGTATTTTTCTGCACTTGGTCACACATACGTTTGAAGACTCTTGTGATGGCCTTTGCTGTAGTTTCAAGGTCTTCTGCTTTGAGGTTGGCCTCTTCCATTTCTAGATTATTCAACAGGGCAAGGTCAAACTGCCTTCAATTTGCATTATTGTGCACATATCTGATTTCATCCTGGTGGTCAGCTGCATTGGCAATTTGCTGTCGTCTCTCACCCTTTACCTCAAATATTATGAGCCTGTGGTCACTCGAGGAGTCCTCAGTGACTCTTCACTCATGTACCATTCCATGTGCCTTATTATTTTTAATAGTGACATCAATATTGGACTTTGTTCCACGTGCTGGAGACACATGCATTGGTATATGTCCTTCCAGGTTCTGTATGTGAAGTTCCTGAGCTAAAGCATACTCATTTAGTTCTTCCCCTGCATCATCTGCTGTAAGGGAGTGCCATAGTTGTGACTTAGCATTATCATCACCGCTGATGACCAGTAGTTTCCCATGTAGAAGATCGATAATAACATCCCATCTGTCTAGATTATCCCTGATATTATCCATGTACTGGAAGTATGAGGTCACCATCCACAGTTGGAGGGATGGAATTGTAATCTGCACACACACGTGGCGTTTATTAGATACGCTGCTGATCATAGACACATCTATCAAATTGTTTGTCTTCAATACTCCAGCTTGGACATTTATACCTATTGTAAACACATCGCCCATTACCCCTACCACTTTACCAAAGGGAGCATATGGCTCTTGGAACAGTACCAAATCCAGATTGTGCTCAATCACCACTCTGTTTAGCTCCGAGGTCGCCACTGCAGATCGTTGTAAATTGATCTGACCACACCTCAATTGATGGTTCATCATCCTAAAAGCCATAATAAATTACTGATGATTCCATGCTATAGGCAGGGCATTCCTTGAAGTCAACTCGGTGTTCAAATACCTTTTTGTCCCTTATACAGTTGGCACATTTATCACCTTTATTTTTATTCGGGCAATCTACAAATTTGTGCCCTTCCTTAACACATTGTGAGCAACACTGCTCTGAACTACACTTTGCAGCAAGGTGACCATTTCTTTGGCACTTGTCGCACCTTGTTGACACTAGGCAGTCTCTCAAATTACAGGAATGAAACCCAATATACACTCTTTAATTTTAATCATCATATTTCTTATGTCATAAGTACACTCTAGTACTACATTTACATAGTCTTCGTTTGACCTCTTACCAGTCCTTTGACTGACCTTTACCTTGCTTTTGAAGTCATCAAGTGTCACCTCTGTATCTTTGAAATTTTGATCTTGTATAGTCTCTAGAAGGTCCTTATTGACTTCTCTCCTAGGTACACCGTATATCACCACTTTCGGACCTCGTTTTCTGGGTGACTCCAATTTCAGTCCTAACTCGTTTATTTTGCTGGTCTGGCCTTTGATGACTTTGAGTGTTTCAGCATCTCCTGCCTCAGTCATTATCCCTCCATTTTTTATTTCCCTAAAATTCCGTATCTTGAGTCCCTCACTTTTAGGGTTAATATAAGTTTGTACAATTTTCCTTGTTTCCGATAGGACAGCGAACTCAGTCACACACGCCAGCAAAATGGCTTCCTTGGCCAGCAACATGGTAGATAAGCCTGCGGCCAACCGGCGTAAGGCAACTGCCCTGCTAACTGGCATCCAGGCAAATTGGAATACGGACGTAACATGTAGGAGCCAAACAGACACGGGGCTTGTATTAACAAACTCGGGCAGCCAATAAGGAGGAAGTAAGTTCGCTCGTATCAAACGAGCCACCACGACATTTCACGTCTGTATTACTATTTAGTCTGTGATATAGACATGTTACAGATACTAGGGTGGCCAAGAAGTGACAGGCAGCAGGCCCCCGATGCAGTGTTGCCACATTCAAGACTCCGACCTTCTACTACAGACGGCCATGCTCTATCTCAAGGTTAGCAGCGGCTCGTGGGTTGTAGCCAGGTGGGGCTGCAGATAGTCGGAACTGTACACTCTTAATGAACGCGCCGTAGACCAATGACCATGAAATATTTGCCGGCTACTAGACGTTTTGTGACCACTCAGTAGTACGGGGCACCCTGCACATCAGAGTGTCAGTGGCTGTAGAGTCAACCAGCTCACAATCCTGTACAGCTCTTGGCAACTGCAGCCCTACCTGGCAACAACCCACGAGCCGCCACTGCTCAAGACATCTTAAACCGCGGTTACGTTGTGACTCTTAAAACGTTTATTTCGGGCCGTTCAGTGAAGCATTAGAACATTTAAACACTGTACTAAAACTGCATACATAGTTTTGGAAGTTTTTAAACCCCTACATAGTACAAGGTAATTATCAATGCTTGAGCTTGAAAATATAATAAGTGATCAGCATTACGTGTAGTGGATGTGTTGTAAGGTAAGCTGCGTTTGTTCTCAACTGTACTTGTGTACACGTCAGCCTCTCTGATGTAGTTATGCAACAATTGGGCAAAGACCCCTTGATTTTCGCGAAAAGAATTCGGCAACAACTTGTCTCAGTGCCTAATGAGCACACCTGCAGCTCTGCTTCAAGGTTATTGGTAGCGTGCTGTTGTGCAGAGTCGTCTTTCATTTGACATCACCAACCAGAACATGGTTACTGCGACACCACACGACTGTGATTTGCGGGTAGAACACTAAGGCGTGTGGGAGTTAAAACATACAATCACTAAGCATGTAGCAGAGATGCAGATGTGTACGTAAGACACTGAAACAAGTTGTCGCAAAATTCTTTTTGCTGATATCAGGGGGCCTTAATAATGGGTACACCGAAAGAAAAATTTTGTAGGAAGTCTTCCCTGCTAAAAAATTATTTTGTAATCACCACAAAATAGTTTTGTGGTGACCACAATATTTTAGTGGGGTTAACAAAATGATTTTGTGGTAATCACAAAATAAATTTTGCAGGGTAAGTACCCACGAAATATTTTGTAGGTGCCACAAAACATTTTTTTCTGTGTATAGACGTGCAAAATCCACGTTATTATTCATTGGTAGCAGATTAAATTTCACTTTCCTTTACATAACAGAGCATAATCTGCAACTAAATAGGCCACGAACGTTTATGTGTTGTCATTTTCGTGTGTTACGTATTTTAAGAGATTGGCCTAGACCGTGTAAGAATTATCCGCAGCATGTCACGATACTATCGGCCAGCGGGAGACATCGAAGGAGCCTATAGTCACTTGGAGTCTAGTCAGCTGTCAGAAAATAACACGAATTTTGCATGTCTCTAATAATGGGTGCCTTGCAGCTAACTTGTGGGGGGTAGAATTTTATTAAATTAGACCCAGTTGTGTCGTTGTTGGTTCCTGCTGCGTGTACCGAGACTGTACAGCACTGAGCAATCACTAGCTTACATTGCAATTGCTCACCACACGCCTCTGGTTACTGTACACGTCTCAAATGCAACTCCTGATATACGCGAAAGAATTTTACGTCTACTTTCTTAGGACTTCTATACATCGATGTGCTCAATTTACAAAATAATTCTTTAAAGTAAATTAATTGATTAAACGCATGGTTTTATTATTTTTGAGTGAGTGAGTGAGTGAGTGAGTGATTTTGGTCAGAGCTCAACATCGAGGTCTTTAGCGCTTGTGAGGGGTGACATGAGGTGAGTATGGAGCAGCACCGGAATGAATGGGCGGGGTAAACGGGAGGTCCCCGATAAAACCCGCCGACCTACGGCATCGTTCGGCACGATTATCACATGCAAAAACACGAGGATCGACCCCTCCAGTAATCGAAAACGGATCGCATTTGGTGGGAAGCGAATGGTCTGACCATTCGGCCACCGCGGCCTTTTTTTTTATTGAAATAAGAGATTCTTGTTTCTTTCTCAAACTGCCTGAGTGTAACTCATTTTGATTGGTACAACGCCACCCCTGCTGTCACAGAGTCACCCCTGTTTAGTGTAATTAGGGCCACGAAATTTAACCGAAAATAATTTTGTCTCACTTCGTTTCAGTGCCTTACGCGCACATCTGCAGTTCTACTTCTTAGTCAGTGATAGAATATTTCAAGTCTCACGTGTCTTAGGAAGGGCCGCGGTGGCCGAATTGTCACTATACAAATTGTCTCACGAAAAGTACTGGGGACACTCAAATTAAGTCACTGCACCAAACATTAAAAAAAATGGTCAGACCATTCGCTTCCCACCAAGGTGATCCGGGTTCGATTCCCGGCGGGGTCGGACCCCAGATTTTCGCATGTAAGAATCGCGCCGGACGATGCCGTTGGCCGGCGGGTTTTCTCAGGGATCTCACGTTTCCCCCCTTCATTCCGGTGCTGCTTCATACTCACCTGATGTCTCCCCTCATCAGCGCTATAGACCTTGATGTTGGGCGCTGATCAAAATATCTCACTCTCACAGGTATTACGGTTCTATTCGTATATCACAGACGTGGGTGGTTCCAGTAACCTTATTCTGATTGGCCCAGTCAACTGAGAGATGTCACTTAATAAAGACACGCTGCCAATAACCAGCTGATGTGCACGTAAGACATTGAAGAAAACTGGGGAAATATTCTTTTCGCGGAAAGTTCGTAGCCTTAACGATAATGCGTTCATACACTGAAAAAAAATCCTCAAATATTTAGGATGTTACTATCCCAGTCGCAGTATGGGACATTTACCATACTTCCGTCTTGTAAATATGCAAACGTTTACAAATGTTACAATACAAGTCTGGTAACTTTAGTATGCATTTGACTGTTTTATAATTAGGTTTAGGAGTGTTACCATGGATGTCTGGGAAACTATTCTACCATACCTACTTTCTTAGCGCTCCTATACGCACGTCTGGTAAATTTACAAACTATTTTTTAGAGTGTAGCAATATAATCTTGTTGACTGATTCCACAGGTACGTCAGTACCACGTGCATATTGTGTATAGTCGAGTCTGATACCGCACAGTGTTTGAAACACGACCACGCATCGCTCTTGTTGGCGGTAGAAATTAACTCTTATCTCGTGTTACTACCGAATACGGTTTAAATCAGATACACCTCATCTCTAGAGACAGGAAGTTCTCGCGAAAAAACTTTCGCACCACTTTTGTTTCAGTGACGAGTACACATGCAACTATTATTCGTGGTCAATGATTGGACGATTTTATTCCCTGAGTTTTGGAATCCTATCTGCAAGTCACATACGTATGGTGTCTCAGTTAACCTTGCTCTCATTGGCGCAGTCAAACAAAAGATGACTTTGCACGAATACGCACAGCCTATAGATCTACGAAGCAGAGTTGCGGGTATGCACGTAACGCATTGAAACAAAGTGGTGTAACTTTTTTTCCAAGGAAAAAAAACTTCCTTAACCTACGAAGTATATTTTTACAAAATAAAACCAAGTAATCCTATAATTTTTCCGTAGTGACTAGAGGTCTGCACAAAATTGAGTTATTATTTTGTGACAATCTAGACTGCACAGTCCTGTATACACCAGAGTACAAACCATGATTCCTTTGACCACGAGCGTGATTTAATTTAATTCTGTGACAGATTAACGGAAAATTTGTTATCCTACAGAGGAACTTATACTAATTAGACAGAAGCATTCTCCGCAGCAAGCCACGACATTCTCGGCCAAACAGAGACGTCAAATGTGTCTACAGCCGTTTGGAGTCTAGTCTGTTGTCATAAAATAACTCGAATTTTGCTGCACGTCTCTTAGTAGTGGCTAGAGATGATGGCTAATTGCGGGAAAACTTGACTGTTTGCTGGGTTTTAACGCACGTTCAGTTTATGAAAAATTACTGGTTTTCGCTTGTACGTGGAGCTTTTGTCCTATTTAACTAAGCTAATAAGAATCCCGCTGTTGTAATAGATGTACTTATTGTTGGTCTGCAGACAGCTGCGTTGTGTCACCCAAGAATATATGTCACAAGGAACGACAGTGTTTTCAAGGGTATGTTGGCATAAAAAAGCTTCCCGATATACCATAATCTCTAGTAATGATTAGGGACCTAGGTTTTTCGCGAAAAGAATTTTGCCTTACTTTGTTTCGGTGTCTTACGTGCACATCTGCAGTTCTGCTTCGTGGTCAGTGATTGGATATTTTAACTCTATCGAGCCTTGAGATTCTACCGGCAAATCACAGCCGTGAGGTGTTGCAGAGACTGAAACAAAGTGGGGCAAAATTATCTTCGCGAAAAACCGGGATCCCTAGTAATGACATATGAAAGTAAAAATTTTACTCACGTTATAACTTGCCCATAAAAGAAATTAACACGCCTAGACCCTACATCAATAATTACAGCTATAAAGTATGTTAAACTTCTAAAATTATTTGTGGGGATTATTTTAAGATTTTAAATCTATCTACGAACAAAGGTTGATTTTCGTTTTATTATCAAGCCTATTATTTTAAAACGCTTAACGTTTTCAAGAGTGAATTTAGAAATTTTTTTAGTGCGAATGTCGTGTTATAGATATTATCTGAGAATTATTTAATTTCTGTGTTTTAATTTTTGTTACGAACATTCCGCCTTTACAACATTATTATCAGACGATCCTCCAGTTGTAACATTCCTCTGTGACTTTGACAGTTCAAAACCTCTAACGGACGAACACAAATTTGACACGCAGATGGATATGTGAAAATAAACTAGAAGAATACACAATTTCTTATGAGGACGCTATGTAGGGGTTAGAACATTCGCCTCCAACTATGAATGATCAAGGGCTCGATGCCTTATGGGGTTGCTACAGATATATAAATGCAGGAAACGTGGCGGAAGGAATTAACGCGTAGAAGAATTTGAAACCTAACGTCTTCTCGTATAATTTCGCGAAATTTAGAGTCTATAAGTAAGCTACTTTATAACTAATGTGGTAAATAATTGGCCACGAACAAAGAATGTTATTGATAAATGCACGTAACGAAAGTCTGTTGTTAAAAGTTTTATAATAGTTTCCTTTGCGCAAGTTGACAATATTTTGAATAAGAACTTAGTTCATACCCTCTTTGTGTGAAAATATTTAGCTACATAGTTAAGCGTGATCATTTGCGACGCAATTATTTCGGCATCAGGGATTGTTCTTCTGAAATACATCACACAGAAAAATTTTTGCACAGAAACTTGACAAAAACTGCTGTAAAGGATTGCGGTTTTTGTAATTTTACAAATTGGATTCGAGAAAACTACAGTTTAAACTTATTTTTTTAGCGCGTAATTAATGGGGATCAGTACCTGCCATCTACGAATTCTTCCATTTTCGCTGTAAGTTCCATGCAATGAGATGTATTAAAATTTTCCGTCTGACAACACACCTTCATATGCGTTACCAAATTGCCACACCTTCATTATAACCTTTTTGTTTTCGACTAGCAACTTTCCGGATGAATAATGTTTTTTTTTTCTGTGGATAGTTACAGGTATAATGCAAGTAATAGTAGTCGAGCAATGCCAACTGTATGCAACGTAAGAAACCATTCCCTCGAACTTGTCGAAGCATAAAACATTATACAAATTTGTAGGCCAAATTAAACGCAGAAGTTCCATTATTCCAAAATGGCGGGAACTGATCACCATTTAGGCGGGACTTTCGGGATGACGCACAAAGGCTTCAACAGAGGCACCATCACGCGATATGAAGGGGAGTAAGGGGAAGTGAAAAACACGTTGATGGAGCTACACCCACTACATACTGTCCGGAGCATATACTAGTGAAAAGGGGGGGGGGGAGCCCTAGTTAACCACCACAAACCGGTATCGGGAAACCGGCGAGGCGCTCCGCAATTATTTGCCTTTTGAAACAGAAGCTTTGTGCCCATTCGGCCGCTCTCTCTTTTTTACCTTTCTCCTCTTTCGCGCGCTATTCACCGGAAACAAGCTGCCGTCGGGCGTTCCATTCGTCAGGTCAAAATACACAGAGGTCATTTAGGTCACACCACCGGTGCTCTTGCTCTCGTGTGTGTGATAAATAGAGCCCCAATTTTATTGCGATAAAATTTTTGAAATATTTTGTTTCAATGCGTCATGTCTACGTCTGCAGCTCTGCTACGTCTTCTCTGATTGGATGATTTTACCCTCACCTGCCTTGGCAAATTACAGACGTACGGAGTCTCAATAATCTTATTCTGGTTGGCGCAGTCAAATGATAAACGTGTCTGAAGGAAGATTCGCTGCCAATAGCCATGAAGCACAGCTGCTGAAGTTCACGAGAGACACTGAAACAAAGTGGGACAAAAATTATTTCGCGTCAAAATCGTGGCCCTAGTGATAAGCAGCATTCATATTATGTAGTGTGTGGCAGTAAATACTTGTAATTCAATACTTTCGTGAACGTTAAAGAATATAAAACCAGAAGTTTCAGAATGGATGTCATAGTGCCGAAACATTTACCCGTAATCTGAGCCCTCACTAAATAAAAGCGCTAAATTTGTGTATTTTAATATCTACTTACAAATATTCATAACGACAGCCCTAAGGCGTTCCATTCGTGCTCTTATTGACCTGGGTAATTTTGACCTCGTGCCCTCGCGGATCCCGAGAAATAATTGAGAGGTCGAATAGAACAACGCTAGAGCTATCTCCAAACCTTTACGCAGTGACCTTCAACGCGGTGAAACAATGGTTGGCTAGAGACAGGAAAAATTCACGTGTTCACATACTGTATGCTAGACTTCAAGAATATATGTGTATTCAAGCCGACAACAGCTGTTCATTGGCTGCTGACACACTGGTGCCACATTTTTGGGTTTGCATTTAGTTGATTCTTTATTATTCACTCAGCCTTCTCCACGAGGCGTCACATACGTTAAGGACCAATGGCGAAAATGACACAAACTTAGAGATACTTGAAATCTAGTTTAGGCATAGAAAACGCGAATATTTGAAGTCCCTATGGATGGCCTGTGAGTGAGTGACACACACTGGCTGCAGACGATACTGGTCATTATTTCTACAAAACACCTTCACCTTATATTGACTACAATTTCATTTAAAACACATCGTGTTAATTCACGTAATTTATTTTTAATTAATCTATGCTAATGCTAGTTCAGTACATAAAAAAGTAGCCAATACCTTAGGTATTTGGAACAGCATTGGAATAACGAAGGATTTAATCGCAGTAACAAAATTTCATCGACGAGAAAAAAATAAATGCGCTAACATTTGCATGTAATGCTGAAATTCACTGAGAGAAACGTTTGGTCGTACAAAATATAATTGTCTGAAAAGTATTTGTTGATTACAACTCTGGGATTATCAGCTGTAATGCGACTCATGGCTGAATGCAGAGTCGGTCAAGTAGAACGAAACAAAGGAAATTTAATAATAGTTTGTTGCTGGTGTACGGTGAATATTTCCGAGTAGTGTAAATAAACACCGTCTACTGCTTTATAGCAATACTGTAACCGTATGACAGTGATATTCCAGTTTCGTGGTTGCTAGACGACTCGGACAGTTAAAATGTGAGGCCTGTGGCGCAAGTGATTTTGTGTGTGAGCTTTAAGTGAAATACTAGGACAATAAATTAATGACAGTTTTTAGTGTGCTGCTAGGATGAGTACTGTGTCCGGCAGTTAACTTGAGCCTGAGATCCCTAGTCCTGTATTTAGCTGGCGTGGAGAAGGGGGGGGGGAGGAGAAACAGATATCCTACTGTCCGGGGCAGCTGCCAGGTTGACACTAGCAGAACGGAAAACATTGTAATGTAGCATACTTCAACATTTTTCATTGTTGTACAGAGTATTAGCTCACGGTAGTTATTTTTGTGTTGTTATATATATATATCAAGTTTTTCGATGCACAGCTCAAGTTTTCCAATCTAATCAGTCGAACATTGCCAGCTTTGCTGCGAATAGGCTTGATTGGGGTGGCTTGTTGTCAGGCGGGGATAACAGCATTTGACCACCGAGCCTCATTATAAGCACTCCTATGGTCGGCAATGGCCGATTGGATGAGACCCAGCCACGCCACGGAAAAAATAAAAAAAATAAGAGATATATGACGTCCGGATGCGGCAAGGTTCTTCTTTTTTATGAACAAGTCCGACGTGTCGTAGGCTTGGGTCACTTTTTAGAATTTAATATAATGGTTGCGCAGAAGTAGATTCAACATTACCTATGAAGATGTAGGTCAGTGCAACAGTGATTTATTTCCTTCAAAATCTGAAAATTCTTACTTCATACTTTGTATTTCGGCAAGATGAATAAATTCAGTAAATTGTACAAAATATTTCGACTCTTCATTCAAGTAAATCTTGAACCTACTAAATGTTGAAGTGAGCTGGTCCAGGGCGTGACACAGCAATTTAAATATGAAATTACAAGTGGAGTGGAAAGTACAAAAGCTCCAACCAGAGATTCACCAACGTAACAAAATGACACCCGCCGCGAGCCACGAATCTACACACGGTCTGAGAAATGAAACGGAAGAAGTCGAAAAGTAAGATTAAACCATAGTGAAGAGTACACGATTACCACCGAAGGAAGAGCCCAGCAGATCAACAATTCCAGTTACACGGGCGGTGTCCCTTGGCCTCTTACCAACGGCGGTGGCAATCTCGTCAGCATATACCATCACTGAACAATTGGCGGTGGAGTGCAGCGCATCGCAACACATCAAAAAAACCACATTTTAAGGAAGTAAAAATAGACTAGTGTTTTCTGAGAATTGAAAATATATTTTATTTTATTTTGATTACTTGTATGCTGGCTTAATAAAATGACCGCATAAACATTTCACAGGGACAGTTGGGTTCCGATTTAGAATAGGCCTAAATTCTGTTTGTATAGCGTCGGCTAGCATTTTTAAGGGCAAAGCATAAATGGGCCTAGGCGAATTTTTCCTTGTTTGTGTTGACTACTATCAGCATTAAGTCGACACGATGCCAAACAGTGAGGGAAGTCCGGTTGAGATAGACGATCACGTACCTTTCATTATGTTAGCCCAAAATGTGGGAGAGGGTGCAAAGTTATAAAAAGAAAATGTGCGGTTAGGAAAATGGGAGGAAGTGAAAGTTTACAGTATATTATATTTCTTAAAATAAGTGAATTTTAACCTCACACAGACTAATAAGAAACTGAGGTAAGACCTCACAAATTAAACTGAACAAATTAGTAAGGAATTAACCAATAAAATTGAGGGCACTCATTTGGAAATATAGCAAACGGAGCAAGAACTAACAGCACAGTTAGAGTAAAGTACAGAGGCATACAACAACGGTTTTTAGGATTGGAAAATAGAATAGAGCACTGGAGTGCTGAGTCGAGGGCTCAGTGCGAAGCATGAAAACTCGAGAATAAGGTGCATTTATAATTATTGTTAGAATAATATCTGAGGAGAAAACAGAAATTTTAAGCAGCTAATTTACAAGAAACTAAGAGTGAGGTAGGGGACTTAAAGATCCATACGAGAAAACCACAGGAAACTACCAGTAGAGAACAGCAAGAAAAGGAAATTGAGAATTGTTAAGTAACCTATGCGTTTGAAATGGTGGTACCTAGGTTTCATGGAAATGAAGAAGTTCATGCTATACTGTTTATACAAAAATGTGACATGGCAGTGTAGCAGATAGACTGTTCCAAGGGACCCACGTAAAATTTTTATTTATATCCTGGTTAAAAGGAGCAGCAAAGCAGTGGGGTACAAATAGAAAATAAATGTGGGGAAAATACTAAAATGCCAGGAGAGTTTCTCTACAGCTATATTGGGGTGTATTTCAACAGAATTAGTACATACAGTAATAACGTTCAGGAAAATACAATCCTAGAAAGGGGGGGTATGGCTGAATATTTACAGGACATGCAGTTACAAGTCAAGTTTCTACAATCACCGGTAACTAAAGAAAGATTCCTAGCTCGTATTTTACATAATTTTCCCGATAGGATACGAGATTATATTCTAGGGCCCAGTGTAAAAAATTAGTGAAATCGTCACACTTTTGGAGAATTTTGACAGAAGGAACGAATGGGAAAATAGGTTTGTTAACAGGAATAGGTGTGGCGTAACAACAGTGATGGCCACAGGCCAGATAAAAGGTAGGAGGAGAAAGGGACCATAGAACAGAATAGAGGATCCCTCACGGAAATAGGCCTACCCAGTCAGACGAAAGAGAGACTACCAGGTCAGGAGAGGACTGGTGAAAGGACCCAATACAGACAATGTGAATACAATGAGAAACGAAACTACTTTGGAAGGGTGTATCGAAGTAACTATGGAAGGAGAAGAAGACGGAGTAACCCAGAAAACCACAGTAATCAGAATGAGGTGCAGCAAAATCCCGAAACACAAGAGTAGCTAATTGCTAATTGATACGGGTAGTGAAGTAACGGTAATTTCCGAGCAGCGTGAGCAGGCTATACCAGCTGTGACAGTGGCAAATGTTACAATAATCGGAGTCACAGAAGTTTGAAACAAAAATGTAAAGATGCAGATACCGTTGGATGTGCAAATAGGTATAAATTTAGTGTCTATTACTAGGGTCCGGTAGTTTTAGCGAAAAATTTTTTGCAACACTTTGTTTCAGTGCCTAACGTTTGCACCTGCATCTCTGATCAGTGACTGGATATCTTAACATACAACGTCTGGAGGTTAAACCCGCAAATCACAGACGTGTTGTGTCACAGTTATACATGTACTGATTGTCACAGTCAAATGAATAATAACGCTGCACAAAAACACTCAGCCAATAATCTTGAAGTTGAGCTGCAGGTGAATCGTAAGACACTGAAACAAAGTGGGGCAAAAATCTTTTCGCGAAAACTATCGGGCCCTATCTACTACATTTTTGGTAGTTAAAGGATTAAACGTGAATGCTGTAATAGGGTATGATTGGCTCAGACAGCAAAAGGCGGGCATTTTATGATGTAAGTAAGTCTTGAATCTACAAGGGAGTAGTTTAGAAGTGTCATTTAGTGAGGAAAGGAAGGGTACAAAACTTTACTTGTGGGAGGGAAGGTGTATATGGTCAAAGTGGGGAACACTAAACTCACTACAGTCTATAAATTGTGATAGTGCCTGAAGCACGTCATGAAGAAATTATGTATGTATGAGGTAAACAGGTTTGATAAAGTTCAAGTTAACGAGGAAATAACCTTGAATACGGTAGAGAAAGAAAATATGATTTTACAAGAGGACGGTAAGATGTTTTGTAAGTTTTCAGAATTAAATAATAAATGTGTGTGTGAATTAGGAATGGAAATAGAACATGAACCATTTGCACTTAGATCAAATCCAGTACCATATGCAGCGAGGCCTGGAGTAGTGTGGGAATAGGTAAGATGGTAAACAGCCAGATTAAAAATAATTGTAAAAAAATTGCTAATTTTAGTTTTCTTCATCTTATTTTTTTAAAACGCTAAACGTTTTCAAGAGTGAAGTTAGAATTATTTAGTGTGAATGATATGTTATCGACATTTTCTTAGAATTATTTGATTTCTGTGGGTTAGTTTTTGAACATAACGCCTTTACAACATTATTATCAGACGTTACTCCAGTTGTAACATTCCTATGCGACTTTGACTATTCAAAAACTCTAACGGACGAGCACAGATTTTACACGCAGACGGATCTGTGAAACGATTAATTTTCGCCTTAATGGCCGATTCACGTTGAAACTCCTTACATTTTCCGACAAAATTTTGTTAATCACTTACTTACAATTTCGGATATAAAGTGAGGGGTGATATTTTATTAACTGCTACTACATGGCTCTCGACTCCTTACTCTTTCTCCTTTCTCTGGTCCCACTGTCCCTGCACCCACGCGCTATGAAGTGCATAATTCATTGCCGGCCACTTTAATTCGAACTTGAATGGCGCATAGCGTCGGAAAGTAAACAAACGGAAGGAATAAGACTTTTCCTTTGTTTTGAATAAGGTGCTGGCATTTTACATACTATATTAAGCCACGGAGTAATCATCAAAATTCCACTAAATATTGTGAGGCAGATGAACGTGTTATTGGTATTACTGAGACTGAAAATGTGAATCTGTAAATGAGGAGTCGCTACAACATTAAGAGACTGAAGGTACCGTATTCCTTGTAAAATTTTCTACACAAGACAAACTTTGCTGTACAATTACTGGAATGGGCATCTCAGGTTCATTTTAGAGCTAAAAATGTCTCGCATTGTGCAACAAAATACAAAAAAATCTATATAGCTATATATTGCCCATAAGTGGCTGACAAATTTTTCCAAACTCATATGAAACAAGAGTATATGTTATGTTCCCATGTAAAAGAGTCTCGTCTTCGATTTTCTCTTCAGAAATTTTGGTCGGGCTATCTTTTCGATCACAACTCTGAAGAGAAACCGATGTCTGGATGGAGTCTGGAGACTTGCTGTTGAGGGATGGGGGTCGAGTCGGGTTATGTCATAAAGTTAGGTCTGCAGGAAACTGGCGCCAAATGTTCTTTGTTCTTGGTTTGTTTTCTGTCTGCGACCCAGTCTGGTAGTACTGCTAGCTTTCCAGACATGGCCTTCGCCAGTGTCGCCCACTTCCGTTCTTCCTTCATCTCTCTTATTCTCTTTCTCTCTGCTCTCGTTCATTGCCTATGCAGGATCGAGATCTACCCGCCTCGTCTGGGCGCGCTTCATCGCCGGCGCCTTGCGTTTTACTACGTTTTGTATCCAGTATCGTGACGCCCCAGCACACGGAGCTCGACTGCGTAATTGTCCCGTCAGTGCCGGATGTGAGACGATAGTCCCGTCTGCAGGTGTCAGATTCGCACGTCCCGCCGCCAGACTGACGCCAGAAGTCGACACGTCCAAACCAGCCACTTTCGCTTCACATCCTATGCTGTCTGTGGACGTTTGCTTCTGCGCTAAAGGCCCTTTCACACCTCCAAATTTTGCTTCAATTTTCTTTCAAAATTTATTGAATGACTAGGGACACCATTTTGACGTCATAACCGCGGCCATTTTGTCTTCCAATTTTTTTAAATATCTTGAATTTCATCAAAGATTTTCGTTTTAAACCTGTTTGAAATTTTCTTGGTTCAAATTATTTGATACCTGAAAAGAGGTTTTTCTAATGGTATTAATTCAAATAATATATTAAATAGGGTTCTGTGAATCAGTGATTTTCCGTTCGAATCGAATTCCGAATAGAAATTTCAATTATTCACGAATTTCGAACTTTTATCGAATCAAACTAAATTTTTAAGTAAACATTTTATTTTTCTTATTTGAGAGAAGTTTTCAACACTACTGTGTAAAATGGCAAAAAAATACATTGTTTATTTATAAAAGTTATAGGTTTCATGTATACAACATATTATTTTATCAGGCCAAAATTAAATATAGGCCCTAGAGTTAGTAAACACATAATATAATAAATATAATACAATAACTTTAAGCACTGAAAAGTTAGGCTAGAATTTAGAACGTATAATTTTTTCATACAAATATATTAGGCTATATACGTCTTCTGAAAATATATGGTGATTTACATGTAACATCTCCTTTTTCTTGTAAGTGTCAAGTAGGGTTTGTTTGTTTCTTACAAACTGCATTAGCAGATGATGTGCCTTGGCCAGCATCATCCATTTGGTCATGAACTTGTGCACCTAGTTTTAAATATTCTGCATACTGAACTACAGTACGTGATGGCGTGCCAGATGATTCTTCAATGTAGAAGTTGTTCCTGTTGGCGTTTTCAAATGTTTTGAACAGTGCAAACATTCCCCACTATCATTTTGTTCTTTGAAACATAGCCAAAGTTTGCTGCGTTTTTTGCGCCCGTTTGTCCCACTTGCACTCGCCATGTGATTACCGGGCAGCACGAATAAACAACTATTTAATTAACGATAAACTGTACCGCAACTACGAAAAACTGTTGACAATTAAAACGCAACGTATTTCTGTTTATGTTAAGTACGTTTAAGAATTTCTTGTACAATATTAAGCAAAGATGTTAGAAGAGTCAGGGATTAACCACTAATAAAAATCAGGGTTGTTACCAGACGAAAAATACGTAACATTGATCGATACTCAGTAGTACCACATTTGTTTTTGGTTCGTAGTTGGCAATTTAAAAGGTTATAACTAATAACACATGTATAATATACAATATTTGCTATTATTCAGTTGTGTAAAATCAAAATCGTACGTAGATCATTACAGGAGAACAAATCAAAATTGCTGTTGAAATAGCATATTTTAAAATACATTATAACGTTTTACTGTTGCTATTGCTCTTTTAGATCTTTGGAGTTGAAAGAGTTGTCAGGTTGCGCATGATGAAAATTGAACGCACCCTCTCGCAAATCTAGCAGTTGTGATTGAGTGGGTCCATCATCCTGCAAGTCATTGTTTAGTTTATATTAGAGCATTACACACAACAAATTAAAATATTGATTAACAATCACATAAAAGTGCAATATTGGTTTTTTTGTTGCGGTTTCAAAATACATATGGAAATCGGCATATTTTTATGATTAAAAATATATATGACTGTTGGTGTTCAATCATAACCCGAACTGTAGAAATATAATTCTCAGCTCTATTCAAGTGAACAGATACGCCATGGTGATAGATGTAGTTTCGTTGACGTAATCTTGATTGTAAGTGAATTCACGTGACACGTCCAATAATTAAAAAAAATAAAAAATAAAACTTTCATATGTACGTAAACATAACCTCAAAATTTGGTGTTTCGATGTTTACCTGTTGCGTTTCGATTCGATAATTCGAAGCGAATATTTTAATATTCTATTCGTATTCGTAATTTTCGAAACTTCGCAGATGCCTAGTATTAAATGAGTTCTGTACGCAAATTTAACAACATTTAAAATGAATGCGCGCAATTATTCCTCTCAGTAACGGGTACAAAAATAATACTATATTTTCTTAGTGAATAAACCAAATATTTTTGCGTCTTGCAAGATTAGAAGTTAATTGAATCAGAAATTAAAGAAAAGACACATGCAAAAAAACTATTTTTCAGGACGGACCAAAGATTGATTTGTTACAAAATAATCACCATAGCGCAATTACTCCCTATCTAAATTTTAAGTACACATAAATGTACTGTACATTACACTATGGCATTATATGTTTCCCATGATTATGTATAGGACCTATGTGTGCAAATTAATATGAAAAAATATATGACAAGTGCTCTATCTGCAATGAAAATTGGCAAATTACATGCAAATGGAAGTTTTATTTACAAACACTAGTACTATGCATAAATGTGATAAGCAGGACTTGTATTCATAAGATGGAAACAGTACTAAGTATTAACAATAACTACAACTTGTCAAATACTGTCGGCACTGACATTACATGTGGTCAAACACTAATGTATGCGATAAGTAGAGCCTGTGTCCATAATAAGGAAAGGATACCAAACATTAACAATAACTGCAGCTTGTCAAACACTGTCGGCACTATCATTATAGGAGATTGGTCACATAAAAATCTCGTTGAAGAACCCCATGTATTCATCTGGTATTTAAATTCGAAATTTCTTTAGGTCTTCTATTTTTGTAATTTATGTGATTTGATCCTTCAATGCCTGTTCAACTGGTAGAGTAACAGTATGTTTCAGCTTCAAACTGAAGATGTGATGCATCAGTCCATCAATAAAGTCCATTGTCACCGTTCCTTGACTTCCAGTCGAATACTTGAAATGCATTAATGATGCTGGCTGAAATCGCACCTTTGCAGATTTATCTACATCTCTGCTTCGTGATTCTTCGGGAATTCCGCCCCGTTTATACATTTGTGGCCAACACTTTACGAAGTTTAGTATATCACTTGTCTCAACAACAATGATTGTGAACTTGTTTGGCCGTTTTGGTGCACTGAAAATCAACTCACAATACTGATTTACATCATAGATGTTCTCGTTATGATAGAAAAACCTCTGTCACAAGAATTGAAGGAGTGACCTCGTATAGGCAAATGATGATGTATTGTGTTAAATCGGTTTTATGTCAACAAGTGTCTGGCACGGTATGATCGTTATGTGATTCTTATTTTGGCTACCAGCTTCATTGGAAAAAAGTCTGAGCTCTTTCACTGTGTGCAGTACATACTCAGTTATATAGTGCAATTCTTTCGTGGTATATATATAGCACTGATATATTTGTCTTCATATTATGGACTGCAAATAAATGTATACACACAGTTGCCTAGCGTAAAAAATATATTTGACTGGTATCTTGGGCAAGGGAAGATTTTGACAAATATCAAAACAACGACACAGCACTTCCGGATTTCTTTGACATTATTCCCTTGTTTACTTCATTTTACTAAAGTACTTTTTGCTTCTACGTCTGTGTATGTGTAGTTCAGCTTTTGCTACTCTCTTGGCTACCACATTGAGAGACTGACTTCTAGTTCTCACCATTAATTCTTCACACTTAACACTTGTGTCAATTTGAGGAGAGTCAAATGAGAGGTCAAAATGCGTGTTCAAACAGTTCACCTAATGCTTCTAAGTAATTGGAATGTTAGGATAACTCGTTCTAAACATATGATACATTTTTTTGACAATTTAGCTCAGATGGAAGATATCTGTACTGGCTTAATGATTAATGAGTTATTAACACTGGGAATAATGACATGTGTTCACTCAGTTGCAGCACATCTTCATAAGAATAGCTCTATTTGTGTTACAAATGCCTCTCATATCAGTCGGGGTTTTGCCTAGCAGGATACAACTTTAAGGTGCTTCAGTCTCTTTACACCTATATTCACAAAGTGACTCAAAAAGGCTTTCTTGCACTCCTCAGTTCTCTGGCAGTTAACGAAAACAAAGCACTTGTAAATACATTTGTTTGGTGTATTTACAGATGATTCCTTGCAATGTCACATTTGCTGTATAATTTGCTTTTCAATCAGGCTGGATAAAAAAAATATATAAGCTCATTCTTAGTACCCGTGTCATACAAGCGTTGAAAAATTTGTAGTTGTTGGTTTTCAGAAATCTTACTCATGCAGTCACGCCTGCGTCTGCACAAAAACCGATACATACTAATGTAACACAAGTATGTAAGCAAAGGTTAAGGAATGGCATCTTCATGCTTCCCTATAATGGGCGAAACTTATTTGTGAAGGTTAACATTTTCTGCTTTGTTTTGTTCACAAACTGCTATAATAAGCACAATAGTACAACATGACGAACATTAACTTATCGCCATGGCTGACCGATTAATTTTTCTGGAACAGTTTTCCTTTGTAGTTTTGATGATCCATTCCTTTAACTTTAACCTTTTTAATCATATTACGTTTATATGATTCCTCGTGTCGTACTCCACTTTTTCTCTTTTTTATCTTGACTCGGGCAGTCTTTTTTTGATGCCATTACTACACACAATAGGATATTTACACCGCCTTTACTGTTTCCACTGTCAGCTGTTTACTTAAAATGAGTAGATCCCTACATGTAGATATATTAAATACTTGATGAAGCATAGAGGTATGACGAAAATGTGATCCTCTTCACTTCTTTGTTTACACAATTTGTACTTACTTGATTCCATTCACAGCAGTCATTTCAGTTAGGGCACATGTCCATGGATAACAGCGTTTTCAATACTGACTGCTGAATCTATACTAACATGGCGATTGCTTAGTGACAATTACAGGTGGGACATGTGTTCTTTCTTTGCAGACATCATGTATTATGTTCTAAGGATTCGTCCTATAAAATATATTAATCAGGCTTTCTTAAATGACAGATTCAATTGTAAACAGGGTACATTATTTATTGTGTGCATAATTTATTTACAAATAGTGTGACAACTTTTCAAGTGATACTTTCAATGTTTACTGAATTACATTTCTTGAATTGTCATACTATTCATTAAAATGAATCCAAGAAATCGGAATCAGTTAATATTTGACAGTGTGAAAGGGCCTTAAGAGTGACAAAATGTCGTCATATTGAATTTTTGTATATTGTGTTGATACTTTTCTTTTAGGTAAATGTGTGAAACTTCACCCTAAATGCAAAATACAATAAAGAAAGTGCCGATAACTTGTAAGCTTCTGGGAATGCTGACGGAATTAAGAGTTCAATAAATACCTCCAAATCCAGTTCAAGTAATACCAGCTGTATAGTAGGGTAATCCAAGCGCGGCGGAGTTCACGATGTCGCAGTACCCATTTGACTTCACATTCGGCAGTTGCTCCCAGCATTCGAACGCCGATCCATCTTCATCGTAAATATTGATTTCACACTCTGCACAAACAGAAGAGTATCAGGCTACAGTAGCAACGCTCAATGGGCGACATAAACAAACACACTCTTCATAGCCAGAGAACCTGGGGCAAAGTCAGCCCCGACCTGGTTAAGCAAGTCAACCTCTCTCTACGACGACTCAAGCAACAAGACCCCTACCCAAACACGTCGGCAGTCCAAGTCGTCCAGTCCCGACCACAACACCGCCTAGTGGCCCCCTACAGAAACCCTGCACCAGGCAGGAGTACCAACTTCGAAAACCGTAGAAACTAAAAAAAAAAAAACAATAATCACCAGAAAATTCCGAGAGAAAAAAGGTAGGAATAAGTGATGAAGATGAAAGGGGAGGGTGACGAAGGGCACGACATAACACAGGCATCAAACATTACAATACATAATAATAATGTTATAATAATAATTATTTTATTTCCATATACCGATAACAGCACTTTACATAAATACTTTTTATATAATGGAAGACATCACACTCACATAAGCAAAGCTTGTGTGTGAGTGCTACTAGACAAATTATTTTCTATAGCGGCGGCTAATAATGTAATAAAACTTGTCATCTGATATAAATTAATTTGAGAAGAAAAATTAATGCTGCATCAAATACAAAAAAAGTAGTTTTTGATGGATACAGATGGTTTCTTATTGTCTTAGTCAAACTGGGTAACAATTCCAAGTACAAGCTTTAAGCCAGAAATTGTCTAGTAAGCTGAACGTGTGTTGAAATCCAGCAAACAGTCAAGTTTTCCTGCGATAAACCATCATCTCTAGTAATTGTTTATCACCGCATGTCTTGGAACACGACCTTGATACGTCACTGCCCGCCTACACGAATGTCTGCAGCTACTGGACAAATGGCCGTGGCTTAAGTTTACACAGGACAGTTGAATCTAGCATGTAGGTCATTTCCCTAGCGAATTTATCCTTTTCACTACCAATAACGAAATAGTAGCGTCGTACATGAACCATTGTTAGTTAAAGCTCGTGGCCTTAAATATAACAGCCTAGCCAAGAAGAATCACTTTAATAGCGCTTTGAGTTTTCCAACGACAATGGATTATCTTGATTCGTTTGTTTGTCCTACATATTGGCTAAGTCGTGAAAACCATTGCCGTTGGAGAACTCACAGTGCTATTAAAGTGATCCTATTTAGCAAGGTTGCCATGTTGAAATCTATGGACTTTACTAGAAATAGCTATGACTAGGGATCTGCAAATTTCTTATTATTATCTGACAGAAGAATTTACTCTAAGTTATTGTTCACTTATCTACAACTTCTGCTGTTGACCTTCATTTTGGGTGGTGCATCTGAAGGATTTTTTCAGGGAATTACATAAGGTTTGCTGCAAAATGCCCACTATTTTGTATTGAGGGCATATAAAGAAAAACCAAGAAATACAGAAACCAATAACGTCATGGAGTGTGTTTGTGTTAGTATAGACCAGTGAGTTCTAGACTTTTGCCAAAAATTAACTCAAAATTCACACATTTATTGTTATAACTAGGGACGCCTGATTTTCGTGAATATTTTGCACCAACGTGTTTCGGTGCCCTATGTACACATCTGCTGTTCTGCATCACGTTCAGTGATTGGATGATTTAACTCCCACACATCTTAGGTATCTACCAAGAAATCACAGATGTGTGGTATCGCAATAACCTTGTTCTGATTAGCACAGTCAAATGAGAGAAGTCTCTGTACAAAGGCGAGCTGCCAATAATCATGAAGCAGAGCTGTATATGTGCACTAAATGTACTGAAACAAGCAGCTGAAAAATTCATTTCACGAAAAACAGGGGTCACTAGCTATGACACTTTAAATTTAATCTTAAATAATAATAATAATAATAATGCAGAGAAAGTGTTGATACATTGCCAATGCATCACACTATGAAATATGTTAATGCTCATCCCCGATTTTTTACTTTATTATTTTAACCTATAAGCACTAGCCTTCGCCGCACAGTTGCCACTTCACCGTGTTGCCATTTCTGGAAGAACACCTACCGAAATATGTCTCTCCATCTCGTGGAACAGAGTTCAATATTGATATCACTATTAAAAATAATAATGCATATGGAATGGTACACAGATGGAGAGTCACTGAGGAATCATCGAGTGACCACAAGCTCATAATATTTGAGGTAATGAATGAGAGACGACAGCAAATTGGCGATGCAACTGACCAGCAGGATGAAATGAGATATATGCACTATAATGCCAATTGGAAGCAGTTTCACCTAGCCCTGTTGAATAAGCTAGAAATTGAAGAGGACAACCTCAAGCAGAAGACATTGAAGCTAGAGTAGAGGCCATCACAAGAGTTACCAAGAGTGTGTGTGACCAAGTGCTGAAAAAGACTAAATGTGGACTCTTGCATATGTATTGGTGGGACAAAGAACTTGAAAAGGAAAGAGGCAGAGTTCGGAGGGCAAGGAAACGACATCATAGACTTCGTGGGGAAGAAAGAGTGAGGGTGGCAGCTGAATATAAGGTTCTCAAGCAGGCTTACTTCAACAGGGTAAGACACAAGAAAAGAGAGCCCTGGACTAAATTTGTGCCTGAGAAAGGCAATGAAGACCCCTTTGGTGTAGTGTATAAGGTCTTTCTCGTAAATTAAAAAGGACTATGCTTCCGCGCTCCCTCAAAGTAACTGGAGTTACACTAAATGATATGAGCCTAAGCATTAGACTGCTAATTAACACACTGTTACCGGATGACTCCCGAGCTGATGACACCGAGGAGCATGCCAGCAAGAGGTGGGAAATGTTAGAGCTACCAGATACGGGGAATTCACCAGAATTCATTCCAGAACAATTAAAGGCTACGATTCATGGTTATAGAATGGCAAGGCACATGGACATGGTGGTCTTGGTGCAAAAATCATTAATAGATGCTACTCACGAATTACGACTCATCAAATGAACCTGTAGAACGACTTACTCCTGGCTAGCATGTTCCCAAGGATATGAAAATTCTGCATAAGGGCGATGGTAAAGACCCGACACAGGCCAAATCTTACCGGCCACTGACACTGTTACCAATCCTTGGCAAATCATTTAAAAAGCTTTGGAACAGGAGAATGATTACATCATTAGAAGCAAACAGAGTCTTAAATGAAAGACAGTATGGATTTCGTTAAGTCCTTGGAACAGAATCATCACTCCACAATGTAAAGGAATATGATGACACCTTCAATACAAAATACATTATGGCTGTATTCCTAGACATTGCCGGAGCATTTGACAATGCTTGGTGGCTGGTAGTTATATGTCAACTTAAAGCCAAATGGGAGGTGGAGTTGTTCTTTGCAGTCGCATTAATATTAAGTACAATATGTTTTCTATACCAGACCTAGGTAAAATAGAAGCACACTGCGAATCCTATGGGAGCAAAGTACAATTCTGGCTATGTATGCTCTACCAGGAAATACACTTGAGCCAAGAAAGCTAACAGTAGTAAGCAACATTTGTCCAACAATGCTCGCTCTGGGTGACCTTAATGCTAAATACCAGCATGGATTTTGGGATCATAACACACAAAATTGCAGGACCCCTTGCAGTCACCAAGAGCTCTTGGTTTACATGGTATGTACCCCATAAAATGCAACATAACTATCCGAGAGCAGTCAACAACACCCCAGACATTCTTGAAATAACAGTTTACCAAAATATAACATTTATATACTAACTGCAAATTATCAATGACCTTCACTCTGATCATTTTCTTGCGTTTGCTACAGTTGAAGATGCAGCCATTGTTGCTCAACCTCTGACACTCATGCCAAATAACATCAGGGCAAATTGGCAACAATTTAATGCTGTAATTTCCTCCAAGCTACATTTCTTCCTTTAGATATTCAAACTCCTTTAGAACTTGAGGAACTCAGCAAAATAACAGAAGCTGATACTGCAAAAACCACAATTCCACACAATGCCAAGGAATCACACCATGAAGACCTTCTCTTCGGCCACATAGAAAACTTAATTCCTCATTGCACAGTGTAACCATTATAAGCATCTCTGGCAGAAAACTAGGCTGCGACAATACAAAACCGAACTCAACTATAAAATGACATTAAAATTCCAATAACTGTCCACAGAGCAGCTCAGTAGGGAACAAACATCTCTGAATTGCAATTAACTTTGTAGGACAACCAAGAAAATTTCAAGAGATACAATAACCATTCCTTCACTCCGCAACACTGTGTTAAACTGAGTTATCTCTCTGCAGGAGAAAACTAACATCATTTCAGCCACTCTAACAAAGGCTTTCAAGCTAAATGACACTTACTCCAATCCAATCCATTCAGCCGAAACTGAATACAGAGTTAGAAAACTTCTACTTCCACTGCAGACCGATGTTCAGCTTACCACAGATCTATAAATACTGCGAATCTTGTAGAAAATAAGTGCTAATAAAGCTCCAGATCAGGATGACATTCAACCAATACTCCACAAAAAAAAATATTCAAGGGCCAGCATTGTCAACAACTACCAACTCCATAAACAGCATACTCCGTACCAAAACTTGGCCATCCACTTGGAAGAAAGCTAAAGTAATTCTTCTTCCTAAGCCAGAATATGATGCTACACATCCACAGAACTACAGGCCCATCAGCCTACTTAGCTCGCTATCCAAGGTTGCGGAAAAGGTCATACACACCCGAGATACAATTCCACTTAGACAGCAACATCTTACCAGACTATCGATTTGGTTTTAGAAGGAACCAATCACCACTCACCAGCTTAAACTTATCACAGAGCATATTACAAAAGCCTTCGATAAACAACAGTAACTGCGGTCATATTTCTTGTAATTGTAAATGTATTTGACAGAGTTTCGCACGAAGGCTTACTGTACAAGCTACACTTCATTAATTTCCCAGATTGTTACCTTCACCTCGTTACTTTCTACGTAAAATCATGAAAATTCTTTTTCTTATATTCTGGGAGCAACATCACTAGTCAAGGACATCTGTGTGTGGGTACATCATAGAAGCATTCTTGGCCACATACTTTTCAATATCTATGTGCACGATTTTCGTACAGTTCCCATACCACAAATAGCCTGCTGTGCTAACGATACAATGTTGTTCGCTAGCTCGACTGGAGTATACTTAGCAGTTCGCAAAGTCCAGGTGGCACTTACCTTGTTGTAACAGTGGTTCACTGACTGGTGCAATGTTAACAATTCAGAAGCCATCATTTTCGCGAATATCTTCCTCGCGACTTGCGAAAACCATGACTTTTTGCAGCAGACATTGTCTACAAATCCAGCATAAAATGCCTGGGAATCTATATGGATACAAAACTTACATGGAGCAAGCACGTCACAACGAAGATTGCTGCTGCATATTAAAAAATGGCAAAGCTGTATCCACTCCTAAACATTTCGGGCCTATAGTCACTATAAAATGACAAAATATACACTGCCTGCATAAGCCCCATACAGATATGGCGCCCCAGTATGGTGCTATACTGCAAAATGCACACCAGAAAGCTTCAGGTAGCACAAAACAAAGCCATCAGGAGAGTCGCACATGTTCCCATGTATGTGCCTACAACTCCACTCCACCGGGAACTTTCCCTAGACACAATATCCAAAACCATGAAAAAACTGGCCCCAACTTTCTACTAATCTACAATAGAACATGCAAACCCACTAATCAAAATGCTGGGTCAGTACAACCCTAAAGTAATTTGGAAGTACAAATGGCCCAAGTTCCTTCTAGTCCTGAAACCACGATAAACTTAAACTGTATTCGCCACACACCATACTACAACTTTAATTTCCCCTTAACACTGTATTATTTCAAGTGCAGCATAATCATGTAATTTTAAATAGTGTAATTTATAATTTCCCTTCTTTCACGAATGACTTAGCTACAAAATGCCTTTCTTTAAACTTGTTTATCACATAATTTCAGTGTATATACAAAATCATGGATAGCTTCTATATATTAAGTTTTTCTTATAAAATCTAATATAGTTATATCAGACACTCACAACAGTGCCATATGATGTTCAATGAAATAAATGACATAGACACCAACCACAGTGCATGTCAAATTGACTAAAACCAACTAAATTAAAGGAAGACATCAAATGTACAAGATTAACCCTTAGGATCCAGACCTTCCTTTGCTTCTTCGCAGGCATGCTTAAACCAAAGTCCAAGAATCCAGATGGCAGTGTTCTTCCACTCCATAGGACCTTCCAGGCCAGCACGTAGCCAGTGAACGACATTGATCACCAGCGGCAGGTTTCTTCCGCTGATTAGTTTCATGGCCCACTAAGGGCAACAATATGACACCATGCATGCCTGCATCATCCATGTCTATCTGCACCAACATAAGCCTTCGCCACACCTGATCTGGGTGGAAATGTTTCACACCTTCTACAATCCACTTACTTCTGCTTTTCTTTCAGAGTCAATCAGGCGCATTAGTTTTATAAATTCGGGCAACAGTTTCCTCCAGTGCGATGCTGGTTTACTGTTGCTTCCCCATAATGTAACTTCATAAGACTCTCGGAGCATAATTTGCAGCTCCTGCAGTCTAAATCCCTAGCACTTGGACGCATTGTGGGCCATCTGTCCTCTCACCTCTCCTCTGGAGAGTTCGGAGTACAGGAAGCTAAATTTTTCTTACTATAAAGAATAGCATATAGCCTAGTTGACTGGAATGCACTATGTCCTCCCCCTAAAACACCTCCCATCTATCCAGGAGGTCCCACCAAACCAGTTGGCATGTTGGGGATCACCTTAAACTGCGAAGAGGGGCAATACAAAAAAATTTGCCATACTCAGTCGTGGTGGTCTCCGGATTGTGCACACATTGTTGAGATGAGTGCCAAATAACTTGTCGTCTGGAGGGATCCCGAGGTGCAAAGAGCTAAGTGTGGCGAGTCAAATGGCAGTATGTGGCAGCGCTGCTTACTAGCGGGGAGTTTACATAAGGAGTTTCAGGTGCAGTGACCATCTGCGTGCATTCCTGGATACCGTAAACGCGAATACCTAATACCAGCCCACAGACCAAACTGGTGGGAGTCATCGAAGTGTTATCCTGGGTTGTTGTAAGAAGAGCAAGTGGACTTTAAGTCTACAACGACGATTTTGCTGGACATTGGTGCCAGGCATGCTGGGGCAACCTCATCACACATCGTTACACCACTGCGAAGGCATCTGGTTATCACAGAAAGGTACACTCTGACTCAACAAGGGACGAGAGACCTGCTCGACTCAATGAACGACCCAGGATGCACCAACGAGAACTGGTGAATACTGCTACAGATGACATTGAGCCTTTTCCTAGCTGGTTAAAGGGGACTTCAAAAGTACTTCAAGTACTGCGACAACCTTGTCCCCTTCCTCGTTTGGGTTCAGTGTCCGCACCATTTGCATAGCTAGTGGCAGGTTTCTTCCAGTGGTGGCGCTGGTTTACTGTTGCTTACCACATCATTACATCAAATGGTTGTAAAGAACCAAATCGCCAGCCCATGCAGTCTCTCCCTAGCGCTTGACGGACCGTGAACCACGGCACTTTCCTTCTACTCTTAACTGAGTGAGACGGAAACTGCATGGTCACTAATTTTACATTATTACTGAAAGCCTAACTGCTGAAACATACTGTTTCCTCCCCTCAAAACACCCCCATCTATCCAGGGAGGTCCCACTAAGCCAGCTAGCAGGCCGGGGATCACTTTGTGCTGCGAGGAGGGGCAGCACAAAAGATCATGCCCATAATCAGCTCTAGCCTGGTCCTTTGTGGAGTAATCATTGCTCTCTCGCGGCACTGCATGCTGGGATTTGACTTGACTATAAGCACCTAAATTGTGCACCTAGTGATGGGTCGTGTGCTCATGTGGAATGGGATGCAGCAACCATCTGCTATAGAGTATGTCCCACTGGTGGCAGATGTGGGAGTACCACACTTAGGTATTGCTGGGAATATTCAAATACCAGTTCGTAGACCAACTGGTCAGCATTTACGCTCTCGGGGTGTTCCTGCGGCAGGCTGAATGGCTCATAAGAAGTTTGGCATGCAGTTGGAAGCAGTCTGTCGACGAAGGTTGGAGGGGGACTAAGGTGCTGAAAAAATGTGACGTGAAAGGAACTGACTTTTGAAACTTGTAGGCTGCAGAAGGCTGTGTGCGTGGGAAACGAACATGTGTCGGAATTTGGACATCGAGGTGACGAATCCCTTGTCAAGGCCCTGCCAGGCCAGCAGCAGTACCTTCATGGTAGCGCACATTAAATCAACCCGAAGGTTTTGGAGGGAGACTATTACAGGAAGTGGTGCCCCCTCCTCCACCCATATATGAAAGGTACTGCTGCTAACACTAAAGAAGGAAGAAGGCAACAGCGTAGAGACGAATCACTCAGCATGGGGTGGCCTCTGGGCATGGCCAAGAAACCTAGAATTGTTCCTGTCGCCGACACTGCAGAACATGAACGTGCTTGTTCTTGGGTGTGTGAGCGATGGCCATTAGGAGCGCTCAGGCTCTTGGCACAAAGCTCCATTTGTAGCACTCTCTTCTCATTGGCGGTGGCCGCTAACTAATGAGAACTCATATCACCCCACAAACATTTTTCTTTGCTACTAAAAATCCTACTTCGTCCATGTCCTAACCTTAATTATTGTGGTTCATGCTGTGCATGCTCTGTTGCAAAGCTTTTTCCAGTACCTCACTCTATTTGTTATGCTTTTTCTATGCCTTATTAATCGGACTCTTGCTCTCTTCGGGGTGAGTGCATGGCCCCAATTGCAGCCATGACTTCAGACATCCCTGCGTAGCCCACAAGGCCTGCCCCCTTCTTGTACCTTTCATGGTACATAAGCCACATAAGGCTCTGCTTTGAGACACATTCAATCCTTTCACCCATAATAGTTATCTACTAATGCATACCGGAATACCCATAGACTGAGATGGAGTATACGCTGGAGTATCAAGATTTGGGAGCTCACCAGATAAAAAAAAATACAAAGTTCATACTCAGTCTGGAATTGCTCCCTGGACTGTTTGTGTGCCTGATGATGCGGACAGATTGCAGTACCCGAAACGTCGCAATTTGTTTTGTTTCAAGGAGACCATTGTGTTCACCTGTGTTTTTAATATTTTACTGCCCGCAGATACTGCGGTTATTGTATTCATTCGTTTTCCTCGAGGTGTCTGTCTGTGATTCTGTTGTGTCGTCTAAATCCAGCAATTTCGTCGTTTATTTTGATTTTTTTCTGTTTGTCGTTGTAATTATTTTTGTCTGTCATTTTGTTCTCTCGCCACAATCTGAGTTATTTATTTTTCTTGGTTGGTTTTATGTGTCTGTGTGCTTGTTTGTGTCGATCTCTTTTCTTGTTTGGTTGTTAGTAACTCACTGACTGCATTTCTTGCAGGATTGCATATTTTTCCTGTGTTTGCCAGTTAAAAACAAAATAATTTTCGTTGTCTCTTGTCTGTTTGTCTGTCAGTTTATTCTCTGGTTTCCTGTGACCAACCACTAATTGCAATGGCATTTACGAGTAGTTCAGTTCCAAAACTCGCCTGGTTGCAAATATGTTTTTGTCCATTTTCTCAGTTTAAATAAAAGTGGATGAGGGGAGATTTTGAACTGGACTGCTCATATTCAAACACTTGTTTGGTTTGTAACTTGGTCCCATTGCAATAATCGTTTAATAATAAGCCTACAGCTGTTTGGATTCTAGTCTGATAGCTTTAAATAATGTGGATTGTGCATTTCTCAACCAATGATATACTTTCTGGAAATTTGCATGCGTGTGAATTTTGGCATGTCCTACAATGTATTCGTGAAATTGTCATATTTATACTTATTTGAAAACGCAGCTAACGTCTCCTTCAGTGACTGGAAGATTATAGTTTTTTCATATCATGTGGGGCTACCTGCGACTGACGAACATGTGGTGCCACAGTAACCTTACACTGGAATCACAAGGGCGCGACAAACGCGAAGCGAATGACCGCAGCACGAATTACAAAGATGTCAGCCAATCAGGATCGAGACGTACGTGCTGATGTCACAAAAACATAGGTGCTGATTAGCTGACATATTTTGTAATTCGCATCGCGGGCATTCGCAACGCCTTTGTCGCTCCACAAAGATTCCGGCATTATTATGATTGGCCAAATTCAGTGGCGAATGCTCACAAACAAACGCGGCTAATAACTTGAGATTGGATTAGTCGGTGTGTACACTGACTTGCAGATTAGCCTGAGCTGAAGCAGACAGCAGCTGCTTGTTCATAGGCTGCTCTCTGGCAAAGTGCTGATGTGTTTCATTAGATATGTTTTCGTTATTGGCTAGACACTTCCATGAGGTGTCAAACAAGTTGGGCCATGATTTTGTCGCGAAATGATTTTTGCCCCACTTTGTTCCAATGTTTCATGTGCACATCGGCAGCTGTGCTTCATGGTAATTGGCAGCGAGTCTTTGTTGAGATATGTTTCTCATTTAGCTGCACAAATCAGGATAATATCATTGAGACTCCATACGTCTGTAATTTGCCAAGGCAAGTGAGAGTAAAATCATCCACTCACAGACGATGTAGCAGAGCTGTAGATGTGCACGTAATGCATTGAAACAAAATTTTGCAAAAATATTTTCGCTATAAAATCGCAGCTCTACAAATATGTCAAATGCCAACTGTTAAAGTGGCACGATTTTACATATGTTGGAATTATAGCTAGTGCCCAAAAGGAGACAGGCATTTTTTAATTATATTCTTATAACTATGGAGCTGAGTAATTCTCGATTTCTCTTGGGCATTTAAAGCAATTGTAAGTTCTTATTACTTTTGTAACTGACACTTGACTTATTTGACACATCCTGGAGAGCACTAAACCGATTATAAAGAAGCAAGTTAATGCAGACCCAACTATGTCGTATCACTGTGATAGTGAGCGGCCAATGAGCAGTTTATGTTTATTTTTTGAGTTACACATTACTTAAATAAACTTGGAGGCTAGCCTATAGGTCTGTGAAATCGCGAATTTATCCTGTCTCTAATGGTAATGACGGATAGAGGTGTTGGAAAATCACGACAATCTTTTCTGGCAGTGTATTATACAAACTAATATAGTGTCCTGTGACTTGTATAGTTGTGTTGTGAGCCGGGACTATCTGCCTGAGTAGTGCAATAAGATACAGTGATAGCAGAGCTAAGAGACCTCCGTGTGCTCTGTACAGCTCGTGTTACCTTAGTTCCGCCGCGATAATCTGAGAGCAGTGTAAACTGATACAGCAGCGGTAAGAGTAATGAGGTTCGGCTTGTATTGGGCTGCTCATGTTATCGTTTTGCGACGCGCAGTAGCAGCCACCTGCACACCTATCTCAGGTAACAGCAGATTTCATGGTCTGGGACATTTCTGTGCGAACTCTATCCTGCAGGATGGTGCTTGACCCAGATACGACCTCCTTCTAGGATATTTGAGAAAAAGACTTGCCGAGAGAATTCGAGACTTTACAGTCACGGTTTAAAAGAGAGCTGCTGCAGAGACCAGAGGGTTTTTGGTCGGCAGGTGTCTGGTGTGTGTTGAAGTGATAGTGGCGAGAGGCGAGAAGTGTTGTTTTGCGAGAAGTGTTCGAGGGCGTCCGACGAGGTTGGTTGCGGCACGTAGTGTGACGAAGGAGTTTCTGGGCTACAAGAGGTTCATCAGAGCTCGTACTAGGACAGTGGGTCCACCATTTGTCGATGGTGAGAGAGACATTTCAAAAACAGAGAACTTGTTTGTAGGACTGTGATTACATTTATCATATTTTATTACCTTTATGTAAATAGCAGTTATTGTGTTGTATATTGTTTATTTAATACTAATTTACCATTAGTCACATATAGCAGTGATTTTGGAGTAGATAATTGTTAATAAATTAGGTTAACATTATTTATTTTATTTTCTTTTTCCCCAGACCTCCATCCCTCAATGTACCTAGCCCCAACTTGTAACAGTTGGATGATGCTTATGTGGCTTGGTATAGCTGTTTACAGACCAATCTCTACAGAACAGTGATTTTTGGTGAAAATAATTTGGTAACGATTTATTTTTATGCCTTATGTATTCATCTGCAACTCTGCTTCATGGGCAGTCATTGGATATTCTTAAACTCTCAGCATCTCGGATTTTCTACCCTCAAAACACATAACTAGAGTAATTATTTTATGGCAGCATGTCTATATGAAGAGCCGTATATCATTTGTCTGAGCCAATTACAATCTAGTCTCTGCAACACCTCACGTCTGTGATATTTGCCGGTAGAATCCCAAGGCTCATGAGAGTTAAAATATACAATCACTGACCATGAAGCAGAATTGCAGATGTGCATGTAAGGCACTGAAACAAAGTGGGACAAAATTCTTTTCGCGAAGTACCAGGGTCCCTAACAATCAGTAGCTGCGCACTAGAATTATTATTGGCTCAGTCATTTAGGGACCCAGTTAGCAAAGCGACGCAAATGAATACATTTAATTGAAACCTAGCAAACAGTAAACATTTGCCACGATAACTTACCAACATATAACTATATGGACCACAAAATGTTCGTGAAAAGGTTTTTGCATCGGCTTATCTTAATATCTCTGTCATCCGAACAGTTCATAGAGCCGTAGACTGATAAATAAGAAAAAGTTAACAATCACCGACGAAGTGTACGGAATGCAGTCAAATCGGAACAGGCAAGTCATGCACATGTCTGTAATGATGTGATGAGAATGTAGTGCACATCTGAACAACATCACATGTAATCATCTTCACGAAATAACAGAGCCTGCACTCTAAATTTTAGTCAGTGAATTTTGTCTGTTACAAAAAGTTGCAAGGTTTTTACTTGTGAATCTGTTGTTTCTTTAGTGTTGACTGAAAGAAGGATAAAAACAGATTGGGGAACAGACTGAATAAGTAAGTATATTTCACATTTTAATCAATTGAAATTATGATATTTCATCTGTAGTTTAAATTAGTAACTTAAATGTTACTAACTATTTCACTTGATCTTAGTCTGTACTAGCACACAACCATTTATAAAACAAACAAGCTATTAAATTTTTGTTTGTTCGTTTTTTAAAGAAAGTAGTGTGTTGCACTTCAATATACCATAATATACACGGTAGGTCTAGGCCTACATAGTAATAAGTAGCTTTCTGTTCGGTTGTTGTGGATAAATAAGTCATAATTTGAAGTGTATTTTCTTTTCGTAGTTTGACACAATGGGCACGTGCGGAATGGTTTCATAAAAATAACATATCCACGAACACACTGCAGCGCATTTGAAGCACATGGTAGGAGGCGCCCTTAAGTATGTTAACATGACAAAATTTCATAATTATATATTTGCATGGCATAGTGTTCGTTTTATACACGTTATTTGAAATTACGTTTTCCACTTGTAAACAAATATAAGCTCTTATAGTTATCTGACAGCAATATGCCAAAGACAGAATGACACATTAAGGGAACATAGGAATAACAAAACCATGATATTTACTCGAATGAAATAATTTACACTGAAATTATATATTATATGCAACGTGTCTAACTATTTACAACACTCAACAAAATAATTATGTTTTTTTATTGCAAAAAATGAAGTAAATTGTCATGATTTTCAGATTTTTTTCAAAAGTACAAAGGAATTAAATTATTGTTTTTAAAATTTTTTTAGCATATTGCCCATAACATGTAATTTCAGTGTTAATTATTTCATTCCCGTAAGTCACTTTGTTATTGTTATTCCTATGTTCTCGTAACTTGCAAATTTTAACTTTGTTGTGTCGCGACGTGAAGATTATGATAGCTACAATTTTTTTACAAGTGGGAATTGTAAGCATAAGTAACGTCTATAAAACTAACAGTATGTCTAACAAATATAAAATTAGGCATTTTAGTCTGGTGAGTGCCCATAAGGGGGAGTGTTAAACTACTTTATTGTATTTTTAGTTTTTGTGCCATACGATTTATTCCAATTGTATTATCAGAGCATAGGATATATTCTTGGTAAACTGCTTGACATAAATAATAAAGGAATATTTCATTAATTTGTCATGCAGAATCATTGCAAGAGAATTTTAGGTAAATTTTAAAGAATTCTGAAGTGTTTCACTTCTGGAAACTAAAAATACTTTCCCAAAATAAGTGATATCATCACAGAAATTTTAAATGTCGCCTACATAAGTCACACAAGCGATGTGCAGTAAAGCGAATGTAACCTTGACATTTACACAGTGGCCTAAGTGTTGTCAGATATAATTACATACTCACAGATGTCAATAAAATAGGAGTTTATGGTGTGTCCATGTTTAACTAGTACTTAATCCGAGTCATCCTAGAATGCGTGAGAAGTTCAGTCGGATGTACATTCTGAAGCTGTAATAACCAATTAATGGTATCTAGTGATAGGCAAAATCGATTTTAAGTATTCATATATTCGAATCGTTGTGTCAGTAGAAGGAAAATGGGGATACTGGGACAGAGGCTGAAGGCTTCGGAGCCTTGGAGCCGTGGTGGCCATCTTGGATGATTTTACCACCATCTTGGATGATGACACTCACCACCGCAATCTTGTTTCTGGTCGCCATAATGTTTCTGGTTGCCATCTTGTTTCTGGTCGCCTTCTTGTTCCAGTCGCCATCTTGGATTACATCACTTTAAAAAAAATATCTAAAAAATTATTTTGGATCCATTTACCATTTTTGAATAATTTTCCCCCTGCCAATTTTCAACGGACATTTGTTTCCGTAGCGTGGAGTGTGCTGTTTTTAATTTTTAAAATTCCCCATCAAAATAATCGACCTGGTTGATAACCACTCGTTAGATTAATCGATTATATTTAGTTTTAGGAATGACCACCAGGGGTGCTACTTGAGCTGCCAATTTTATTTCCTATTTACTCACTTGCTTCCACTCACAAGTATACATATGTGTTTAAGGATGACTAGCAATGTAACATGGGCGGGACTCTCGTCCCTATCACAATATTATTTTTTTATGCATGCTACCAGGCAGCGAGATAAACAAGTCTTGGGAGGCATATTATGTGACTATATTAATTGGTTTTTATTTTGTGCAGTAATTATTGAATTTTATTTCTTTCAATTAATGATTTATTGTAACGAAAAAATCACTCATGTTCTACAACCACCCTCCCCTTTTATCCGGGCTTGGGACTGGCTGTGAAACTGTGGTAGACAAATGAATCTGTGTCGATATATGCAAGAAATACTGTCACCATACTTTGGTTTGATGGTGTTGTAGTGGAAATCGTACATCACTGTTTTTGACAAGTCCAAGACACTCATACCAGCATTAAATTTGTTTGTCGAACATGATGGTTTCATGGTGAAGGTGGCTAAGGGCTAGATTTTCAGTGTAAACTGTGCTGTCTTTGAATGATGGCCGTGCAACATGTTTCTCTTGTCGCATCTCACTGCAGTCGAGTTCCATTCGTTGCCTCTTGCAATTGTTTTCCATTAGCTTCCCAAACACAGAATTGTTTGCAAGCTTGAAGAAGTCATGCTCAAAGTCTTTCTTGGCAGCATTTCTCTTTTCTGTATTGAGGTCTATGTACATCTTAAGCCAGTGAGCTTTCTCGAACTGTAGAATTTTGTGTACTTTGGTGATCGAAAGTCCATGATTGACTGCCTGTTTTAGAGACCAGTAATGGGTTATGTAATGCTCTTGTTGATGGGTAAAAAGGGGAGATCCTTGTGTTCGTAAAGAAGATGTGTTGGATACTCTACATCGACTTAGATCAAATAACCTACTTTACCGTTATTGTCCATTGTCATGATGTCGATATCATTTGGCACCCATCCGAAAATGCGCTTTGATAGTGGCAAACTCATGGCCCAGCCATTGAGGTTATTTGCACTCACATACCGGATGTAGGATGAAGGTGTCGTATGTTCATATGTGTCAGGAAGGTACTTGTTTTAAGCAACACAATATCTCTTTGCACATTGAGCAACACCACCCCTAATGCCCGCCCTTTATGAACATATACATGTCATAGTCGACAAGTTGGTTCAGTTCTACACCAGTTATCCTCAACATTGCATCAAAGGAAAATCTGGGAGCACTCACATACCACACAGTCTAACTTGTATGTGCTTAGACACATCTCCCGAAAATTCTGAAATACATCTGCCAGCAATAAAACATCAGTCTTGAGGTAGAGGTCGGAATAATTTCCTAAATTTTCACAACCAAATCTGCCCCAGACCATCAGAGCATGTGATTATTCATCACCTATGATATTTCTATCTGTCAGATTATTGTAGAAAGAGCTCTTTGGAGGAAGGTGCATTTCTTCGAAACTTGCCCAGTCGGTGATGTAGTCATACAGGAAAACACCCTTCCTCGTAACAAGCTCCAACACATCATCCTTGAAAAACATCATAGTGGTTTTGAAAATTACTAGCAGGCAAATTGCCAGCCAGGGTGGCAAGGATAGTCGACATGATATTGAAGGTATCTATAAACTGAATACTGAATCTGTCACCAAGTTTCTTCGAGAAAGTGATAAGGTTTTATTTTGGTGAGGAATGATAAATGTGTCCTTATCATCATAA
Source organism: Medauroidea extradentata (assembly GCA_003012365.1). Classification (NCBI taxonomy): domain Eukaryota; kingdom Metazoa; phylum Arthropoda; class Insecta; order Phasmatodea; family Phasmatidae; genus Medauroidea; species Medauroidea extradentata. The sequence goes on along the minus strand of PNEQ01086170.1, from coordinate 1,305 downwards.
CCAAGTTCCTTAACAATAAATGATTCATTATAGCAGAGGTTATGGAAGAACACTGGTAACTTCTTTGATCTGCTACACAGCATGTTGCACTCATTACAAGAAGCTCCTATGTATTTACCCATAAAATAATTGTGGTCTCTTACCTTTTGATTGGTCTTCATGTATGTAGAATTGCAATAAATGCAAGAAGTGGCATGCCTGTAAGTCTCCTTCTCTTGAGGTGTCATGGGTCCATTGTTTTGGAAGTCTAATTGATTGTCTTGACCTGCTTTCCAATAGCCACCACAGCATCCACAAAGTGTTTTGCAGCATTGTGACCACTGTAGAGCTGGACATCTCTGTCGATGGAGGCAGTCAGTTCTTCTGGTATTATCCAATTATCAACATGCACATACATTCCATAACTGTATGGTTCAAGCAGTTGGTACAGATATGTATAAAACTTGGTGGGGTCTGGCTCACACGTCGAAATTGGTTTGAGCATTGCCTCAAAGTGTGCATATATCACTATTGGTACTTTATCGACATTATGGAAGTTGCAGAACTTCCCATCTTCTCCAGGCTGAGGCATTTCCACTCGAACAGGAGCATTTGGCTTGCAGTATCTTTTATGTTCTGCCATCATCTCTTCCGCCGATTTACCACTAACTCTTTGTTGGTCATGGTAGTACTGCATAGATTGCTTGCAAATATATAGAACTTCTCTCTGTCAGCAGTCACCTGTGGTCTTACAAGCCTGGAAAAATTCTTTATGTAGCAGTAATAACTATTACATTCATTAGTAAGCAGCAACAGGTCAAATTGTTCGGGCTTCTCCTCGTCCACGACCTTCCTAGGAACAATCTTCTCCTCATTGTTAAGGGCATAAACATTGATGGACACATCAGTGTTATTCTTCTCAAACATCTTGATGTCGTTAATTGAGATAGGAATCTCACAGCCACTAAATTCGAACTTCGTTTCGAGGTCCCTTTAGCATTCATTGACTTGCTCAGGGTGTTCTCCATCTACAAATCTCGACAACAACGACCACTTGAAACAATTATGGTCATCAGGGTTCTGTGGGTTAATAATTGATTTAGTATTTTGGATTGTATTAGGCAGTTCAATATATGAGGCGCTCGGGTGTAAAAAATGGTATCTGACATTTGTAAAATTTTAGGGAATCACATGTTCAATGTTTGAAAAAATATACAAACTTGAAACATCATTTTGCTTGTGTTTTTGCTTCATTTACTTTTTAATGAACATATAAACATTACGTTAGCCATTACAAAATACATACAACATTTTTTTTTACATGGT
>PNEQ01086169.1:0-70355 GCA_003012365.1 Medauroidea extradentata | reverse complement strand
GCACACATAGAGGTCTGGACAGTATGTTTAGTACACGGCTGATGTCACGCATGTAGGTCTGGGCAGTATGTTTAGCACATAGCCGATGTCACACATAGAGGTCTATTCAGTATGTTTAGCACATAGCTGATAGCACACATAGAGGTCTTAACAGTATGTTTAGTACACGGCTGATGTCACGCATGTAGGTCTGGGCAGTATGTTTAGCACATAGTCGATGTCACACATAGAGGTCTATTCAGTATGTTTAGCACATAGCTGATGGCACACATAGAGTTCTGGACATTATGTTTAGTACACGGCTAATGTCACGCATGTAGGTCTGGGCAGTATGTTTAGCACATAGCCGATGTCACACATAGAGGTCTATTCAGTATGTTTAGCACATAGCTGATACCGCACATATAGGTCTGAACAGTATGTTTAGTACACGGCTGATGTCACGCATGTAGGTCTGGACAGTATGTTTAGCACATAGCCGATGTCACACATAGAGGTCTATTCAGTATGTTTAGCACATAGCTGATAGCACACATAGAGGTCTATACTGTACGTTTAGCACATAGCTGATAGCACACATAGAGGTCTGGACAGTATGTTTAGTACACGGCTGATGTCACGCATGTAGGTCTGGGCAGTATGTTTTCACAGAGCTGATGGCACACATAGAGGTCTGGACTGTATGTTTAGTGCACTGCTGATGTCACACAGAAAGGTCTGGGCAGTATGTTTAGTAAACGGCTGATGTCACACATAGAGGTATGGGCAGTGTGTTTTGTACACGGCTGATGTCACACATACAGATCTGAGGAGTATGTTTAGTACATGGCTGATGTCACACATAGAGGTTTAAGCATTATGTATAGCATATGGTTGATGTCACGCATATATGTCTGGGCAGTATGTTTACTACATAGCTGATGTCACACATTGAGGTCTGGAAAGTATGTTTAGTACACGGCTGATGTCACGCATGTAGGTCTGGGCAGTATGTTTTGCAAGTACCTGATGGCACACATAGAGGTCTAGACAGTAAGTTTAGTACACTGCTGATGTCACGCATAGAGGTATGGGCAGTATGTTTTGGAAATGGCTGAATTCACACATATAGGTATGGGCAGTACGTTTAACACTTGGCTTATGTTTCACACCGAGGTCTGGGCAGTATGTTTGCATATGGCTGATGTTACTTACAGAGGTCTGGGCAGTATGTTTAGCGCATGGTTGATATGTGCAGCTGAGTCAAGTTATCTGTGCAGCTTGGTGACTGTAGAAATACGGAAGTCAGAGGTGAAAGGCGAGGGTTAGTTACCATTGTTTCATAGGCGTGGTAACAATTAATAAATATGTTTAATTTAAAAGTAGTAACAGAAGGCTATTGACGTGGTTTTTATCGTACTCATTTTCTCTTTTGATTTACAGTGTATATGGATTAGAAGTTCGTGGATGTTTGGTAACACTGAAGTTTGTTAGGCCCTATTTAAAATCTGGAAAGTAATATACATGTCATGTTTATTATTTATTAATATGTAATCAAGAAACTAAGAAATAACATAATTACTTTTATATTATTCGTTGTTTAAACCAATGTTTCTTGTGCCACATTGTTTCGTTTACATACCCATCCTACCCTGAGAGCTAGAAAAATTACAACCATTAAAAATTTTTCTTATGTCGTTTCTGAACCAGTAAGTTTCAATTTTATGTCGAGCCGCGTTTACAATTTATCAATAATCAATATATGAACTAATTACGGAGTCTCGTGCAATACCAATGACTCGAACCCACAAGGCATTTTTACATTCCTGTTCTTCCTCGAGCGCTGATACGGTATAAACAATGAAACATCCTGATTATGTCGCTTCTGATAGCACGTACGAAATATCTCCCAATACAGTAGATTGAACCACCATCTCAGACTGTGAACATTGCATTCAAATCACCGCTTGACTGCAATTTAAGCTTGTGGCATCCTATCGCATCTTAACACATCATAGTGCAACGCATCGCGAAATTGCGAAACCAACACTAGGAGTGGGTTCTAAGTACCCCACGGACATAGACATGTAGGAAATATGTATGCGAACTCTAAGCCACGTGATTCGCGTTTCTTAATGTCCATCGCATGTACAGATGAACCATGATTTACACTCTTAAGGGCATATATGGGTGTAAAACTAAGAAATGGTTCAACCTCACACAGTGCCTTGTAGAGTGGACACTGCGGCTATCTGCTTGGAATTACGTGTCCTAACAACATAATATCTAGTTTCAGTTTCGTTCACCATGCTCTTGTGAGGATTATAGAACATCACACACTTTCATAACACCTACTTCAATACACGTGTTTTATGTCATATCATACGCAATGTGAGAGAGTGAGTAAACATGTAATCTTTACTCCACGACTTGAGCTACTTATGTCACTGATCCAACGTATCAGTAGTTGCCCAGAAAGAAACTATTTTGTGTATAGAATTTTTTTTTATTTTTGTGGCAAAATTATCTAATAGTTATTTTACAATCTCAAGTGGAAAATCAAATTATATTTGATCCCGTGTACATCAATACATTACTAATATCTATGTCTTTAATTGCTACAAGAAAGAACCACATGTCTAAGGAAGCTTTAATTAAATACACTATTTCCAAAACTTTAAGATACTGATTATTGAACATAATGAGTTGATAAATCAAATGCGCACTGTATCACAACATTAAATATGAAGTACATAGCATGCACCAGTCCTCTCAGGCCAAACATGTAGCTTGATAACTGCAGCTCGCAGCATATTATTTTACTCTCGGTTCATCCTCTCAACTGGCACATAGGAGCGAACAAAATTTAATTTTGTGCAAATATAGTACTCCTGAGACATTACAGGAGGTCAGTTATTGTCTCGTGTTCACTTAAAATAAACTCTTTGTTTTGCGAGAGGATGTTATATTAATGATCAATTTATTTTTTAATATTTTGTTGCACAATGACCTAACGTAAAGAACACTATATTGGTTATCCATAAATAATACCCCATGATCACCTATAAACGATTACTCACGGTCAGGTGTAAAGGATATTTTCTACAACATGCGCTCTGATTCCAGCTGTGAATGTATTCAGCAGCTTTAAAAAAGTATGCCATCTTAGGATATTGAAAAATTTCTGAGAAAATTCTGTTACCTTGAGTGACGAAATTTTGTTTTACAGTACTCCAAACGTCCATACGATACATACGCGGATATTCATTTAAGTAGGCCTACCCCCGGGATATCTATTCATTCAGTATTAATTTTGACACATCGATTAGAAAACACATCAGAAAATATTTTTTGGTCATATTGTTATGGCCCATGCAATACCTCCTGGGTCTAACCCAAGTACGATGGCTGAGCTAGCCATGCCGCTGTGGGCACAGCGAGTGACGTCAGGGCGTCGCCTAATATATAAGTGAGGCCGACCGTACAGAGAGGGGATTCCTGTAAACGACGCCACCTGAAGACGACGGTCCTCCGAGCCGGGGCGCCAAGCTGCGAAGGGCGTGGTCGTCGACGACGACACAGGCGGCAAGGTGTTAGAGGGGCCAGAGTGGGCGCCGCTTCTCCTAGGTTCCGAGATCGTGCACCGAGCTTAACAAGTCAATTTCAGTGGTAAGGAAATCACCTTTTCTTCGGGATTTCATTCGAACTCTTCCTATAGCTATTGTTGTAGTGATCAATAGTAATTGATTTTGAAATAAATTATTAATTGTTTAAAGTAACCTAATTGCCTCGGGATACATCGTAAAAGATATAAATAAATAGTAGATCGTCATTGAGTTCCCGCATGCTCTTGATTGAGTTTCCCCCCTTATCTTGAGTGTTGAGTTCCACTAGAGAACGAAAACATTACAATATGCACGGGATGAGCATAGGACATACAGAATATATTAGGGTTATTTTGGTTTGATCAGGACATCCGAACGTTGTCCTGTGCCAATACTAGGGTAACTTACAGCAGTTTTGAAAGTATAGTCCTCAAAACAAGGAACTGCATAAATAGCTACGAAGAAAAATTTGCTGATACTATACTTTCAAATTAAGTGATATTCACGGTAAAGTACGCACTTACGAAGGTTATCATGTCAAGAAGAAGAATAAGTAACAGTATGTTGTGATTTCACCACCTCCATTCTTTAGGTCGTTAAAAACTATATTAAGGACTTCATGAAAGTACGTCTCAAACATTGCGAGAGTTCTCCTTGTAAAAAATGAAGCCAATTTATATAATGCAAGTTTTTGGTTGGTGCAAATATTATGGGACAAACTCGCAATTTAAAATTGATATTAACAACTAAACAAATGTAGGGAGGAATAAACAATGAATTTCCGGGTGGGATATCTTATAAAAAGATCTACAATATATGAAGAATAGTTTTAAATACCTTTTATCTTCATTAGGTAATGCATTTGCTCAAAATTCCTGTGTATCGCATGTTGCTTAGGGTCCACATATTCTAAGTCCGTTTTCTTGAAAAAGGTTCACTTATGGCTTCGCAACATAGCAACATTTATGTTCATTAAGGCCTCCTGCTGCAAACTGTGTAAATTAAAAGCGAGAAATTTAAATGCTAAAAATTTGTACACGAAAAAAATATTGACCATCTCCATTACGTACTAACGGTGATATTTATTCGAAATTATTATTTTTTTCACATACAGTAGATCTAGATGTTATTAAACTTCACCCGAAAACTGATTACCGTACGTCTGGTTATTTCAATTTTAATTTCAATTTTCATGGCAAACTTCTCCCTTAAGATTTGCGCCTACCAAACAGTTTCACTATATAACTTTACCTAATTATTTTTTGCAAGAAATCATCTCGCAAAGTTTGTAACATACTTTCATGAAAATCCGGCATTTAGCGTAAATTATTTAGACTTGACATTTATACTAACCAGTTGCGGAAATAAATGAACTGTTTGATGCGTCGAAACAAAGAGTTATCACGTTTCAAAACTTTGAACATTACAGAAAATTAATAACAAAAAGTAGTTTTTCATAGTTAATTACCAAGCAATATGAAGTTTTTATTTGAAGTAAACTACAATTCAGTGTTGTAAACATACAGATCAAAATATTAAGGAGAAATTCAAAATTAATAACAGTGTGTGATATAAACGATGCAATATGTAGCGGTCCTTCTCTGTAGCTGCCCGTGGACGAACTTTATCTTATCTTATAGTACGACTAACTGAGTCTTCCTGTGGTTTGAAAAAGAGTCCATACTCTGAAAGTTACATTTTACGACACTCCAATGACATGTGCTACCTCACGCTGTGTCTGCCCCGTTTTCACGAGAGTAATAAGAATTTTATAGGGGAGAGGGTAAAGGGTTTATTTTTGTTGTTCTTTACACCGCAATATTGCCTTCCCTCCCACCAACACTGCTAGTTTCCATTCTTCCAGTGCTTCTTCAAGACATCGATTTCGGTAAATCACGTTGCGAGATTTATTGTCTTCACTAACTAAACACTATCAGAGTAGAATACTACGACACACACATCAGTAGCGTAGCCAGGATTTTAGTTGGGGGGGGGGGAGGGCAATGATCACACATTTCCCCCCTCCCTCCTTTGAAGCGGGGGGTGTGGGGGTTCTCCCCCAGAAAAATTTGAATTTAATGGTGCAAAATGAGGCCATTTTAGCAGTTTTACTGTCAGAAGTGAAAAAATATATATATATATTTGTTAACTTTGCTGGAGGATCATTTAGAATTTCATCCCGGACCAGTGGCGAAGCGTGGTCGTGTTCCAAGGAAAGCTCTATTTAATCAGACTATACACTTTTAGCACGTGGTAGTTGTGTGTAGACCGAGGTGTATTACTGGAGAATAATTTATCTCTTCTTGCATGCTACTGGCAGAAGAATGTACGTGCCCTTACTAGTCTAATGGTTCCTCAGACGACTGAGCGCTATGTTCAGTCAGTTCTTACCACCGCTTCCCCTAGAACACTTCACGCTTCGCCACTGCCCCGGACCTATGCTGTAGGCCGGCAGGTATTCTCGGAGATCTCCCGTCTTCCACTCTTGCATTTTAACTTGCTCCGATACACTCATTATTTGCTGTCAAATGGCTCCCAAGGCCATAGCTGTTAAAGAGTCGCCAAAATATACTTACTCGATAATGTATCTGCAAACTTCTAATCGCGGTGAACGTATTTGCAATCCATCCCCTCGATTAGCATACATTTTTTCGTAATCAGCTCTTTAATTTAGAACTTAATGCAGTGGCTCAGTCAATATTATTGCTAGAAAGTGTGTGGCATGCTTCAATGCAAGTCTTCTATTTGATAGTTTCAGCTGAATATGACTACAAGAATTTAGCTACTGCAGTATTATTCATGTTACATACACACGGTGTTAGCAATTTACAGATGCTCCAAAATCATGCCACTAATAAATGTGAAGTTTTGCTTGAAACTATGTTATTTATAGTATGAAACGTTTACTAATTTTGCAAATAAATGTATTATGCGACCATTTCGCCGTTTAGTTTGAAAAACTGAATTTAAAACACGTTGCAGTACGATTTCATAACTTGCAGGAGAGCCACTTAATATGAAGTAAATAGCTAAGCTGTAGGCCCATACTCTACAGCAATGAAAGATGCACTTATTAACCAAAACATTCCATTTAGATAGATTGCAATATATTTCCGAAGTCCATTGTTGGCATCTGGCATGCATCGCTAAGAACTTCCTACATTAAAGCCTACTGCAGGTGGGAAAATGTTCTTACAATTTTATTTTTTTTGCTAACTTTTTGGAGAAATACAAGGTGCATAGCAACCATTAGAGAAGAAATATAAAGCTTAGTAGATTTGCCAATAAAATGTAGGGCCTACGTGATTTTCCATCATCTGTGGGGGCCGCGGTGCCCGAGCGGTCAGACCAATTGGCTCCCACCAAGGCGATCCGGGTTCGATTCCCAGCGGGGTCGGTCCCCGGATTTTCGCATGTGGGAATCGTGCCGGACGATGCCGTTGGTCGGCGGGTTTTCTCAGGGATATCCCGTTTCCCCCGCCCCTTCATTTCGGCACTGCTCCACACTCACCTCATGTCATCACTTCACCAGCGCTGACCAAAAAACCTCTCAATCCTCTCTCTCAACCATCTGTAGTCTCTCACCAAGGCGATACTGCTTTGATTCCCATCGGAGTCACTTCGATTTTCGTAAGTGCCTAAACGATGCCGTCGGCCGGTGGTTTTTCTCAGGGCACTACCGTTTCCCCAACCCTTAATTCCAGGCGTCGCTCCATAACCAAATCATGCCACCCCTCACTGGCTCTAAACACATTGTCGTTAAAAGGGCTGTGAATATCTCATTGTTAAATGGCCATAAATAACTCTTCACTCACTCCACCATATGTATACATGAACTAATAATAAGCATGGAAACAATACACAAACAGAATACTCATTAAAACTTGTCACCAAAGAAGTAGAAAGTTTCGGCTTTTTAACCAAAAATGTATCCACCTTCCGCACTTCTCAATCGATTGTAAACAGGTAAAATCACATCGTCCTCATTATATTCAACGAGTAAACAAAACTGTGCACAACGGACTAACGAACACAATGCTAGAACATGACTGTTAGATTCTCGCAATGACCAAGGGATGGGCTTCGCCTTGGTGTAGATGCGCGCGCATGTACAAGGCGGTTTATAGCGGATGGGTTTTCCCAGCCCTTGTACCCAACCTTTTGTGACCACTCTGACAATGCAGGGGGAGGCGGAGGGAAGTCTTTCCTCTGAGTGAAAGTCATTCTGGATTGAAAAAAATAAATACTATAAAACAGCTTAGTTTGTTGGCCCTCCAAGTACTCAAGAGTTTTACACATTGCAGATACAGCAGTAAGTTGCAGGCTTTTAGATTTCATAACTACACAAATTTATTTAATTTAATTTTCCTTTTTGTTTTGGGGAGGGGGGCAGCCCCCTTGGGCCCCCTTCCTGGCTACGCCACAGACACACATACACACACACGCACACACACACACCTTCCTCGTTATTAAGTTATATTGTCAGTTGAAAGGTTACATATTTTATTTCTCCAGGAATAGAACTTCCATTGTCGGGGGTAGCTCATACTTCTGACGACAACACACCGTGTCTGATCAGCTGAATAGTTTTCTTCCGAACCCGTAATTACGTCTGACCCATCCTCTAAACTGTCTGACCAGTATGAAAGCATATGAATACTTAGAGCAGGGTTCGTTCCTAGCAGGTAGAGCATAGTTAACAGCAGTCATAACCGACATGTCAAATACGAGAAGCTTATTTCTGTCGAAGACGCCCGAAGTAGGCTACAATTTCCCCCTCCCTAATACCAACGTAAGAACACGCTTCACGAGTGATAGAAAGTTACATTCCAGGATTACCATGCTCATAATGTACTTTACTTTTATATAGTGTAATTTTTTTACTATTTGTTAATGACAAGAGTTACTATAGATGCAATAAATAATTTCGTTGTTGTTTCTTTGTAACGTTTACTTTACGTTATACGTAGGCCCTATAAGTTGTCTTAACACAGGAGAGGAACTTCGGTGATATTCTACTGAATATTTGTTTATCCTATTGCAATTACGATATCTGGTTGCCTGTTAGACGGAGCCTCAGAGCAAGGTTAATTCTACTGCAGGTTAGAAAGATCACTGTTAAAAGTTTAGCACAGGGAAAATTTCTTCCGCTTGAGCACTGGTATCGGTAATGGGTAAAAACCACGGTCAATGAAGGTAGAGGTCTTGACACTGAGGAATAAAATGTGACTCCCTTCTTGTCGCCGAGCGCTGGTAGTAATTTGGTGGAAGATTTGTCTTGTTTTTGTATTTGGCTTAGCTTAAAATGTGAAGTTGTTACCGGAATTAAGAGTCTTATATCGAAGAAAAAAAATGAGAACGTAATTTTGTATTGGAACACATTTTTTTACAACAATAAAATTTAATTTTTCAATCTTTTACATGTAGATGCATATTGCAACGATTCTAAAATTTTTGTAGGGCACTAAATCAATTTTTTTTTCGATTATGTTCACTAAAACAATAATACGCAATATATTTCTTCAGGCTACTTTTATAAACAGTTCCACACATGCCAATGCATTTATGGACATGGAACATGTATATACTATATCAGCTTACCTTATTAACATTATTTTATGTAAATAATTGCAAAAATGTTAAAACGCGAGATGTAAACAAGAGAAATCTCCCCCAAATTACTACTAGCGCTCGGCGACATGAAGGGGTCACTTTCTCTTGCTGGAGAGGATAGGCAGTGTCAAGACCTCTTCCTCTTAGACCGTGGTAAAAACTGATCTATCACACAGCTTTCCTGAATTATAAATTACGTAAAGTTGACAATTTAAATCGCAAAATTAGATTATTTTCACTTGAAAACTAAGCTAAATGACTACTGTAATTTCCTAGTATATTCTGACTTAATTTTACTACAGTTTCGTATTTTTGTGGTACCTTTGAGACAGCAGCGAAACTAGCGGAAGAAATTTTCCGTATGCCAAACGGTTCCATTAATAAACATATTTTCTTTCTAACCTGTAGTAGGATTAACCTTACAGAGCGCCGCAAAGTAGTTCTGCGAGGCTCCCTCAGTCGCTGCGTGTTAGTTGCCTGACTCACCACGAGATGGCAGTTGGAGCTCCGCCAGTTGGCGCCAACTGCAGCGACAGAGTGACGTCTGAGCCTTCATATGTCGTCACTGTCTGCGGGCTCGCTTCAAGGAAGAGTGGTGCTGCGAGGGCGGGTAGTTCTGTCTGCTTCATGTCTGCAACACAGCCACACACATGCATTACAAGTATGACGTAACTATTTCCTCGATTTGTAAACAAACGTTCAGCCATCTCTCGACTGTTACGAAACATTCCGCGTTTTTGCTTTGCTTTTTGCTGCTGCGAAGCAGACAATGTTGCCAGTAAATTTCAGGGACTCTGTGTGTCAGTACAAGTGCATTCCACTTGATGTTTATTTTCTTTGACTATATTCTAAGCGTGGGACAAGGCTAAAGAAAAATAATAAACGTGCAATTAAATACTAACTAAACGCCTGTGACTGTGAGCCACTGAAGGATTTCATAGCGTGCAGATAATTGCAACAGAATCGACCAAACGACCATCTGAAACTGTTACAAACATAAGTACGTTATAATCATAATATTTGCTGTTTACTCCATTCAAAACAAAACATATAATAAGGAATCGTTTAAGTAAGGCCTAAGACATGAAACGACTAATGATTTGTGGTCGACGCCGTCAAGATTTGTAGTGAAATGTCTGCAGATTAAAATTTTATTGACCACGTTTTCAGCCAATCGCGATGCAGTTTAAAAGAAATATTTTTTGTTCTCAGCTATATAAATGTTATATGCCATTTGCGTTAATTTTGTGTGGCACTAACCCAGGGCGCCCATAAAAGGACAGGGGGGGTCAGGGGGTCATGAGCCCCCTCCCCCTAATAGTTGTTCCACGATGTGTTTACTTTTGTTTTTAATAAAACGTATAACAAACTATTTGCAGTTTACAAGTTTCGTAATATACGCTGTTTCATGTTTTGAAATACGCCAATGGCTAAAAATTTATACACAGACTATGTCAGTTCCGGTTGACATAAACATATATTGTGATATTGGCTCCCCCTTACAATCTGTAAGATCGGTGCCCTTGGCACTTACCTTCAAAAAATAAGTTAAATACCTATGGGTTTTTAACTGACAGGATTATGAACATACACTGTAAAAAAATTTTTGTACTTTTACAAGGAAAAGCCTTGGAAACCCAGTTGCCAAAGAAATTCCTTGTAAAACTACAATGGTTATCCTTGTAATAAAATACAAAGTATATCTTTGTAAAATTACAAGGACTATCCTTGTAGCTGTATTTTAAATAAGGAAAATAATAAATTTAAATGTTCATTGTACTTCATAAATAACACTGAACTTATTTATCAAATAAATTTTGAATAAAGGATGTATACAAGATATTATTTTGAAACAACAAAAAATCTCGGGAGGTGCCAAGTTTCGAACCACTAACCCCACGCTCAGAATCTACACACTTTTTTTTTCTTTTTTTTTTTTTTTATGTTTGGTGCAGCGGTGATGCGGAAGATTCAGCATCAACACTGCACCAACCATTCCCCCCTTTAGGTTTGGCATATTTCGAGTGACCCCAGCAATTTTCGTTAGACAATTTGTATGGTGACAAGGTTTGAGACCCAATGGACAATCACAAATTAACACCCAGCCTGACCTGGGAATCGAATCCAGAACCCCTCGCACCAAACTCGGCCGCTCAACCAACTGAGCCACGGGGAGTCAGCCCTCTAGACCACCGTGACTTACACATTGCTTTATTTCTATTTATTTGTACACATTCAATGTAAAGTTCAGTAATAATTCTTCCTTTTTAAGTATGCAATTAATATAAATATTCACTTTATTCCAGAAAAATACTTTTCAGAGGTTGTGATCTTTGCATAAGTAATTTCCGGCGAACTTACGATTTTTGTAGTCTACCACACATTTTTTTCTAAGTTTTTTGCAAACAAAATCCTTTTAACATTATAAACTTATAATTTTACGAGGAATATTTTCAACGTTTACAAAAGTTTGTACAACTACGAAAAAGTGCCTTGTCATATTTTACAAAATAATTTACAGTGCAGGAACTGTCAGTGTGGGTACAAGGAATTCCTTTGTAGTATTACAAAGTTAACCTTTGTAACTTCATAAACTAATGATTTTACAAGGGTATTCTTTGTACTTTTACAAGGATTTGTAAAAGTACAAAGAATATCCTTGTAAATTTTACAAATTTTTTTAGAGTGTAGTAGAAGAAATGCAACCTCAAGTACCGACGTCAAAATTACATTTCTATGGTAAAATTAGTATTTTTCATTGTGAAGACGCTGTTCGGAGTTTTATTCCTTTGTATAAAAATTATTTTAAATTAACTTAATAAATGAAATTTGAATGTAGATTTTCAGTGTAGAATAATCCGCAGTAATTCCTAGTATATTCCACAGTAAGATCAAATTAAATCAAACATTCTGTTTTTTTTATTTACCTTTCACCACGTAATAAACCCATTCCTTTCTGAATCATTCTGTACATACAACTACTATTCTAACATTTTAACATGCATACCGAAGCAGGGTTAGTGCGGCAATTTTTCTATCGGTACATTTGACAGTTAATCCACGTAAAAACTTTGAACGTAAACGACGATTCCCTGGAATTTTAATGTACGAATATTATTTAGATCCTCATTAATTTGCCATTTTAGAAGACAACGCAACAAAAAAGTTAGTGCAAATATTTGATGTTTCCAGAATATTCAACAGTTTTTCACAATATGTGGTATACAGGCAGATACAGTAAACCAAGTAACAAAAATAGATGCTATTGCAATAACAATTGGCCTTAAATAAATCACTTACGGTAATCTTAAACAATTTAACGAAAAATATTATTTTTATTATATGACTATATTGTACTTAAGAGATTATGTTTATCGCGGGAAAACTTGACTGTTTTCTGGGTTTCAAAGTACGTTCAGCTTATCAAAACCTCACAGATTTTAACCTGTAGATGGATCTTACCCCATTTGACTGAGACAATAATAATCCCACCAGTGGTTAAAATTTACGCTTGTTATTGGTCTGAAGACAAAAACGGAATGCCAGACGTGTATTATCCAGTCACACATGTTGCGAGAAACTACAGTGTTTTCAAGGGTACGTTAGCACAAAAAAATTTCACCATATACCATCGTCTCTAATTATACTGCGTATTAATACGTAACAAACGGTTTACGTTTCACTGAAAGAAAACCATTGAAGTAGGTAGTTTACTTTTGTTAAACTACGGAAAATAGTCAAGTTTGGTCGTCACTACTACATTGATAGTTCATACAACAATCTGTTCGATAAACGCAACAATTTGTTCTGTACAAAGATCGATTAATTTTACAGAGTATACGGAAAAGATTCATGTAGGAGCGACCCGTATAGTACCAAAAACCAAACTATTTTTACAAATGTAGGCTTCCTACTATAATACACATCTTCCAGTGCAATGATAAATAAAACAACTTGAATAGCAGGCTTATATCTAAGTCTATGTTATTTTAATAAAAATTTACGATATGAACCTTTCATCGATCTGCCTCATTGGCCGTTTATTATTTCTATATCTATTTCTCATTAATACATCTCGAAGGATTTTATAAAACGAAAGAAAACAATGGATTCATATTATACAACTAGCTGCTCGGCCGCGAATTTGCCGGCGTGCAATTGTTGAAGGAAGAACGATAGCTTATCGTGTTAATGAGATATTGAGGACATGGCAAAAAAACCCATATTACGACTTCTCCCCCCTCCCCCAAAGCACAACAACAGCTTAATAGAATTTTGAGGCATCGAGGATATCGGGAAAATACATTTTACCCCTTTTCATCCCTTAGTGCGTGCATACGCCGCAACAGGAAGGCACCCTTAAAGTTTCATGCTTCAAATATAAAATTAACTCTCCTGCCAGCTGCCTGTATTATGCGTCAATGTAATATCACAGCAGTTTCCCCATCATCTTGTTACACACCGAATTCGAATCCAAATCAACGTAATTTACAATTTGTGCTTGACTTATGGCATTCTCACATACTTATACTAAATATACGTGAGTATTGTAATGTTGGTTTGTTTTGTTTCAAGTTTGCTAACTCTTCAAGTCTAATACATCAGCATTCGAGATTCATCGGACAACCTTTGCACCTTGACACTGCTAAAATTCATTTTTGTTCGTATTCAAATAACCATACTTATAAATTATTGAAAAAAAATCCTGACGCGAATAAGTATGGAGATGGTTATGCCACTCGCTTTTAAAAGCTAACATAAGCTATGTTATAGAACCTGTCGAATGGGAACTTATAAGTACAGGCTATTATTGTGTTCCAGCCATGAATGAATATGTTAATTTGCTAATATGTCCAGTATTGCAAAGCTGTGATTCTCACATAATAGCACGAGAGAGAATAATAAAACCTTCAGCATTGGAAAGAATCGGAAGTATCGAAAGTGAAATTAACAGTCATGAACGAAGGATATCATCCTATATATAATATATATATATATATATATATATATATATATATATATATATATATATATATAATACACATATAATACATTTCTGTTTACTGGATTGATCTCATGCAATGTTTACAACTATAAATAGTTTTAAAAATTATGTAAGTAATAAATGTTGTGCTCCTGCTATGTTGTAGAAAGGGTGCACCTGCATTTTCGTGGCGGAAGTAAATTATGTTGATCCACCATATCCATTGACGGAAGAAGTTATAATAGATGTTAAGCCGTCGGAGCATACGGAGGAAGAATCCATATACATTCCTAAACGCAAGACACAACAAACAATTTCTAACACATTGAAAAGAGCTAGAACTTCAGCTCAAACTTCCAATAGTATAAAAGAATACATCATTTCATTCTTCCATATAATTTCCATACATGGAGTCTTCAAAATTTCTCTTCTTTGCAAACACTTACTTCGCTGGCCGACAATATTCAGAAAATGTAATTCAAATCTCGCCTAGAGCTGTCGAAAATCCTGGGTGTAATCAAACAGACAAAACATAGATTTACCTTCAATGACATGGTCGGAATTTCACGCCACATTACAAGACCACAGATCCTTCACGATATCATCCCCTGTTGTACCTCTACAGACGCTCATCGAATCTGTCGAGAATTGCTGCAACGACAAGAATCACGACATGACGGATTCAGTCCCATATACCACCACACACATGCCGATGTCTTTGCCAGCTATATCGACGAGAATGGGTCACACATCCACGCCGTCTACGACTGTTCGTTCAACAGCAACAGATGCCGATGTCAACTACTCCAAGGCATCAATACTACAAAGCGACATCCCATATATATCCTGAATAACTTCGAGATTGACAATATCTACTTCTGGAATTTATTCCAGTATTTCAACAAAAAATCGTACGGGTACATTTACCTACAACTACTCTTTGGATCCGGAAACAGAATTCTACGCATCCCTTCGGGTATCACCGATGATCAAAGTTGTAACGTCCGAAAAGAAGGGCTTATGGAAAATTGTGATGAAGACCTATAACTTTTGTGTCAATCCATCACATCCGATCACAGAAGTGGATCGTGCGTTTCTACAATTATGTAGAGCTTTATCCCAAGAGATGAAGAGACGTCAAGGCCTGGGTCTGGTGATCGAAGATCACACATTTTCGACTTACTCGGACTAAAGGTTACTCCTGTAACTGTAGCTCAAATAATTTTACGTTTATTATGTTCACCTTTACAATTTGTAACTAAAACTATTTTCTGGGTAATGAATCCTAAGTTAGGTAATCTTGATTGCAAAGTGTTTCAACAAGCATTAAATAACGCAAAATGTATTATAAATAATACGACATTTGGTGAATTAGAAAATTTAGTTCATGGTAATGACACTAACATTGTGCATTGTTGTAAGTATGGGTTAAGGATTAACACATTCACAAGTATTCTGACTGTTTAATATCACTGCAATTGACGTGAAGCCATTGGTAAACTGTAATTTGTGATATTTTATGATCGCCAGCCTAAGTATCTGAAATTACAAACAACTTTTTTTTTTTTATGTTTTACACATAGGAAATACATTATTTATTCTATCTGTGAAGTGCGTCGTCGTCGTTCATGGCAGAATGCTGAACATAACTTCTTGAACTGCGTGTGTCATGTCGTGTGTATTTAGTGACGTTTTTGAGGTACAAATTCGAATACACAAAGCACGCATTTACGAGATTCGTAACGGCAATAGTGCGTGTTGTATCAATTAGAGTCGATGCACAGAAACCAGTGTTATGAGATGGTAACTCGTGGATATTTAAAACTAAGATTCCTAATGATTACAGCATATATTTAGCACCCGTACATTTAATGAGTAGATATTGTAGATAATGTTTATTGCAGCAGTTTAATATAGTTGTTAACATTGTACAGGCCTATGCAAATATAAGCACGTTGCAATGCTTATGTTTACGTGCAGTGGAAAGATGTAATCTGGCGGAAAATAGATATAAATCAGGGCGTTTTCGAGTGCTCAATGTATTCTGAATCACCTACACTGTCCACGCAGTTGCAGTCTAACATCTACGCTGTAATGTTCTTTCATTTGTCCATTATCTTCTTTCCAAAGGGTGAAGTTTATGGGTGGATTGCGGTGGGGGAGATAAAATGCACATATAGTTCTTTCGTAGAAGTCAATAACTTCAACATTTTTAGAAAGACTGCAGTGTCCATATTATACTATAAGAACATGACATTTTGCTGAAGGTTTGGCACGCTTCAGAAAGTGTTCGAACCACTTTGTATATAGCGCGCTTGGAGCCTCCCACATAGACGATGTGCAGCAATAGATCCATAGTGTGCCCCCTTCATGGGAAGTTTATCACCACCTTCCCTTGGAAAAATGAACACGGGTGGCCCAAAACATGCTGCTGCATTCGTGCAGCACACTGATGTTATCAATGCACCTCGTTGCTCTGAAATCAACGAAGCAACTTGTATTTTTCCTTCCAGTCCAGTTTAACACGTGGAATTTTTTATGGACGGCACTACAGTAAGCCTAGTCTCGTCAACGTTGTGGGTATAATGGTGTTTATCGTATTCCTGATTAAAATTACAAAAAAAAAAAAAAAAAAAAAAACACTCACCTTTTCCTCTGTCAACCAAGCTCTCAGAGAGCTGATTTAATTTTGGGTATGTCAGTGAAATTTTGTCACTGTGATCAAGCCCACCCCTGCCAGCCTTACCTACTCCAAAAGGAAGTTTTATACCGTCTACGGCTGCTGTTAGTTTATAGGCCATGGTTTTGATATCATTGGGAGCCAAACCAAAGAACGTGGCTTCCATCTCGAGTATTTAAATCAACAAATTACTTCACAATTTCAGTGCCTGAAATAAAATTAAGTAATGTGGAACATTGGGGTAGTATCGATACTAATAAATAAGTAATAAAATATCAAATTCTGCCTGATTTCAACTAATCACAGCGGCTCCAAGATTCCTTCAACTTATTTTGAATATAAATAGCAATACTTTGGATATTTGAAACTATATAATCTGCATAAGGTGAATTTATCTTTCTTTTATCACATTTTCGCTAAAACAATTTCTAACCTAATTTCTGAGGAAAGAGTAGGCTTATGAGATCACCTTTCTGTCTGTATGTAGGTGTGTAGAGGGGTGTGTGTCTAGGCATGCGTCTGGCTGTATTCTCCTAAAAACGTTTGAACCAGTGGACCGAATTTCATTAAACTTTGTACACATGTAGTACTTTGAAATCTGAAATGACGTTTATATATTTCGTTCACGCCCTGTTCATATTTTCAAAATGGCGGCTATTTTAAAACATTTTTTTAATCAAGCTAGGTATGAAAGGAACCATATTTTAGAATTTCATCAAACTTGGTACACATGTAGTACATACAAAGCTAATTTTAGTATTATTTACTTAGTTCATTATGTGTTCATATTTCAAAATGGCCTGCTATTTTTATATTTTTAGCATAGCATAACATATATTGGGAAATATTTTTCAGAATTCTACCAAACTTGGTACATATAGGCCTATACTACATATAATGCTTACTTGACATTCGTGTATTTCGTTCATCCTGTGCGTATAGTTACGAAATGGCGGCCATTTTTATATTTTTAGCATAGTATAACATATCTTAGAAAATATTTCTCAGAATTTTACCAAATTTGTCCACATATACTGTATACAAAGTTGACGTGAAATTTGTGTATTTTTGTTCATCCTGTGTTTATAATTTCAAAATGGCGGCCATTTTTTATTTTAGTACAATATTATATATCTAAGGAAATAATTTTTTTTTAGAATTTCACCAAAATCGGTACACGTATATTAAGTTACACACAAATATTTGAAGATTGTTTATTTAGTTCATCCTAGGTTTATATTTTCACAATGTCGGCCATTTTTATATTTTTAGCATAGTAGTGCATATCTAAGAAAATATTTTTCAAAATTTTACCAAATTTGGTACATGTATACTACAAGTAAAGCTGACTCGATTTTTTGTGAATTTCGTTCATTCTGTGTGCATATTTTCGAAATGGTGGCCATTTCTTATATTTTCAGCATAGTAAAGTATATCTTAAGAAATATTTTTCAGAATTTCATTAAACTCGGTACGCATATATTACATACAAAGCTGACTTGACTTATGTGCATTTCATTCATCCTGGATACATTTTTTTTTTTTTTCGAATTGCCAGGGATTTCTAAATTTTTACCATATCTTAAGAAATATTTTTCAGAAATTTGCCAAACGTGGCACATATATACTACATGCAAAGCAGATTTGAATATTGTATATTTAGTTCATGCTATTCTTACATTTTAAAAATGCCAGCCACTTTTATATATTTAGGATAGTATTGTATATCTAAGGAAATATTCTTCAGAATTTCACCACTCTTGGTGCACATATACTACAAATAAAGAAGACTTAACTTTTATGTATTTCGTTCATGAAGTGTACATATTTTTCAATGACGGTCAATTATATATTTTCAGCATAGTATCCTATACTTTAGGAAATTTTTTTTTTTTTTTCGAATTTCGCTAAACTTTGTACACATATACTACAAAGAGAGCTGATTTTACCATTGGTTACTTTGTTTACGCTGTTTACATATTTTCAAAATGGTCACCATATTAGATTTTTAGCATAATATCCAATCTCTTAGAAAATATTTTTCAGAATTTTATTAAACTTGGTACACATATAATGCATATAAAGTTGATTAGACTTTTGTGAATTTTGTTCATTAAGTGTTAATGATTTCATTATTGTAGCCATTATTAAATTTTTCGCATAATATTACTCTATTTGATAAATAATTTTCAGGAACTTCATCACACTTGGTGCACATACTACAAACAAAGCGTACTTGGCTTTGTGTATCTGGTTCATTCTTTTGTAATATTTTGAAAGCGCTGGCTATTTATTTTCATTTCAATGGAAATAAGAAATTTTTTCCCAACTTTATTAAACCAGGTAACCATATATCGCTTACCAAGATGACTTACATTTTGTATATATTGTTTATCAAATGTCTAACTCAATATTATCACTTAATATTCCTAGATGTATGTAAACTATTTTCATTTGTAGGTTAATTTGCACCCACTCTGAGGAAAGTAGGCGTATCAGTTTCGATGATAACTTCTTGTTTTCTTTCTGGTTGTGTATCAATATTTTTTACCTTATTAAATACACATTAATAACTATTCAGATGTTATCTCCTGCCAGTTTGTGAACATAATTTCACTATTTACTCTATAAAAATCTCTATCACATGAATTTATTATTTTGAAGATTACGAAAATACTCCAGTTTTTTAAACACTAATGTTCGTAATTGCAGCAATAGAACTCCCAACAAGTTGGTTTTTAAGTGAGGTTTAAATACGTAATTTTCTGATTTACAACACAATACCAATAATAAGTTGTGGTCAAAGATTATATTTACACAAATACAGCCAAGTAAACTTAAACACCAACATTAACATTGATTTTTATACCAAGATATGACAAAGCTATTTACGTGGAAGGAAATTAATGTATTAGGAAATGCTGATACGTTTATAAACTTATATAATTTTTCTCTGCTATTCTACAGTAAGCAAGCATTTCCAAACATTTCCAAACTTTAGAGGTTTTTCATTACTCTGGCCACCCTGCAAGTACATTTATATTAACATGTAGGTACTGTGTATAAAATAAAGGGTTATCCAATATTGTTTTTCTTCCTAGCTCTGTAGAAATATATTCTCAACACTATTCTCACCATTCACCTATGAAAAATATGAAATGTGTATGTAGTTTTATATATATCTACAAGTAACTGACTGTAATAAAACCAAATCCACACGTCACTACACATGTTAAAATATATGTGCGAGAGTAGAACGTGGTACATTATACAATTTGGCTGCTTTTAAATAACTGCACTGCCCGGATTTATCGACTTCGAGGTCTTTTATCATTTTTATTGTACTGTTTTGTTAGGCCTCTACTATTTTATTCAATTTCTTCTTCTCATCTGAAACAAAATGTAATGTTACGGTGTCATTAAGACCTATATTTGATAGTAAGAATGAATGTGAGGCAATTTCGTATGACTACCATGTTAGTGTCTGTTATTGATATCACATCGTCATTTTTACATTGCATTTTCCGCACACTAACAACTGAAGTATATATTTTCTGATTCAAGTAAAACATTAAAACTGTACACTTTACTAAACTTCTTACCTTATTAAAATCTTCCAGGTTTCAGCATATAATGATGGAGTATGGCTATTAAAAACTTTCTGCCCTCTACTTCCTACAAATAATATGTGGTAAAACGGTAAATGGTTAAGTATCACGTGTTTCTCAAACTGATACTGGTGTCTAGCTGGGATTGTACAATGAAAATTTTTGTCCGCCATCGCAACAAATTTTAATAGTGAAAATTTGGTATTTCGGTCTTCCAAACGTTGCCTTATCTGTAAACAAAACTTAGGAGTCAAACAATGAGTTGGTAGTTCCTGCAATTAACCAGTATCAAAAATGTTGTCTTGGATGGGTAATCGGCAGGCGAAAGACCCTACAAACGTTGCAGATTATACGGATACATGAGCTGGTAGTGAAGTACCTTTCGTCTGTATAGATAAATAAACCCGAGTGTCGGCCCTACATAAATCGTTAAAATTAATTAATTGTTTCTTTTGAAGCATAAATACAAAAAACGTTTAATTTCATAACATACAAAAAATGGAATAGATTGTATAGGAATTCTTGAGACAGTTATAAAATTTAAGTTTAAAATAATTCAGTTCAGAGCTCTGTTCAAAATGAGTATAAGGATGACTTCGTATTTTTTATTTAAGAAAACGTTAATTGTGATTATGAAAGTCTCGCTGAGATTATTTCCTACATAATTTTTGAGTTATTTAAATATATGTACCATACCTACTTTCAAATATGCGATGTAGACGTTCCACAAGGAAATTAAAAAAGTAATTCATTTAAACAAAAAATAACTATGGTATTATATAGTATGAAAATGTGACTATGAAATCATGGTTGTTTCAATAAAGTATCATCGATTAAGAAACTAGTTGCATTTGAGATTGTAATTGTTTTAAGGAATTGTACAGATTTATTATTTCAGTACGGTAACGAGTGAAAATTCTTAAGTGTTTACGATGTTATTCATTCATATACGATTTACGTAAAAAATTAACATACAAAACTAGATGATATACAATTTCTTGAGTTTCACGGGCCGATATTTTCACCGACCACTTAAATAAGCAAACACACAATGAAACATTGCTGATATTGAATGACAGCGTATCAAACTATTCAAAAATTTTAATCAATGCAACAAATATGCTTGTGAGTATTAAAACATTAAGAGCTTTTGCAGAATGTTAAAACGACATGCGATAGTCATACTAAATAACACGTAAGTCTTAAAAGTTTTGATAATGATTTTACGTACCCGCCAGTTTTCACGTATAGGTCTATATCAGAAATTGACATGTAATGTAGAAAATAGAAAACATTTAGTATTAATTTTTTTTAAAGTTGGACAAAAATCTAATGATTTACTAATGTGTTGATGGGATTTAAAAAAAGTTGAAACCAGTATACAGTAGTAACAAAATATTGATGCATCGTAGTCAAAGATTGTTGTTTTCTGAAAACTAAACACCTGGAAATAAAATTCCCATATAACTTAATTCATAGGCTGAGGTAAAATGTAAACTTTCCATTTTAACTAAGAGTAATGTGAGAAATTACTGAATTTATTAATGATTGCTACATGACAGACCATGTTTAAGTTAACACCCCGCCTGGCAGTTTACTATTACTTCGATTCATTACAAAACTTATTATCGATATCCTATATATACAAGATGAGTCAGGACGGAGTGTTTTAATTTTGCATGGTTAAAGCTCACAATAAACTGTGACGGAAACATGTTTTTAATTTGTCCCAAAATTGGAATATTGGGGTAGTAATGGTCTTTGAATATTGGGGGAGTAATGTTACCCTGAAAATATATTTTCTAATTACATAATAATCAATATCTCAAAAACTACAACATGTTAAACAACGATACTCTGAGTACTGTATCAACAATGACTGTTCTTCTTTCTAGGAAATTTAGTTTGTTAATACCACAAACCCATCATTGTTCAAATGGGGTTCAAGTTATTGTTTTGGCGTGTAACTCTGGAATACGTCATTGTTATTCATATCGTGCTTCAGAACATTGTCCCGGTGCAAAAGTGTAATAATAAAGGTGGTCTTGTCGGAAAGTGCTCGAGTAAACCATTCTTGAGAAAATGACGTGTCAAAGTATTGCCTTTTAAGATACAAAAATGTATCGCCTGAAACATATGCAGGCACTGCCGCTATCTTGTAAGGCGGGTAATCAAATGAACAGGCGTTTCACAACTATGCGATTCGATAGCTTTTTTAAACGAAGAATAATTCAGGTGGTGTAAAAGTAGGTTAGATAGTACGGTAAAGCGGTTGCATTCTGTTGTGCGGAAAGCTAGAATATTACAATAAACAATAAAACCCACGAATCTTGGGCAATGTGCACTATGTTTTTTTACAAAATCCCAATTCCAGGTAATCTCACAGACAGTCGAACCTGTATCGCTATGGATACGAAACTACACAGAACATACATCCCATTACTGACGAAAATAACATTATACGTGATGTTACAAAATGTGTTTCTTGTTATGTAAAACAGTGAATAATTAACATTAACAAGTGTTGTGCAAACACTTAAATAATTTTGCTTCTGATTCATTAATTAAGATAGTAAAAATTGTACTTTGGAAATAAGTTACGATGTAACGTAAAACATAGAGTCAAGCAAGAAATATCATATTTGTTTAGTTGTTTTAAACCTTTAACACGTTTAAGAGCAATCTTACGACCACAAGAGAACGAATTTGGAACATGCTTAAGTACGAACTACAAAAAACCCCAAGGAAAAATAAGTCTTTAAAAACCATACAAAAGGTAATTTACGCAATGATAAATTGTATAATATACAGTTTATGGATATTGAAAAAATTAAATCACTTTATCTTGAAAAGTTTACTAAATCTACTACATAGGCGACACAGTACATAGCAAAACAAGATTGTAAAGCGATGTAATTAGCACATTAATGTTTACAGGACGTGCTCGAAGTTTGAACCTCTCACGTCCCCACAAGCTTGTAGACGACGCATATGAGTCTGACGAACACGATCTAGTACGTCGTGATATGCCCGCACTGCCTGGCGTGCAATCTGCACACGTAGCCACAGTTCTTAGTCGTTTGGCACGTCATTCGCGTACACCTGGCTTTTTATGTGACTCCACAAGTAATATACTAAAGGGTTTAGATGTAGTGACCTTGCCGGTCAGGCCATGGGACCACCACGTCCTATCCAGCGCCGTGGATAAACAGCAACCAGGTACTGCCTTACTTCACGACTAAAGTGTGATGGTGCCTTATTATGCTTGTAACACATGTAACGACCTAGGTGCAGTGGTACATATTCCAGTAGCTCTGGTAGGTCATTATCCAGGAACGCAAGATACGAATCTCCTTTGATTTGATTAGGAACGATATGAGGGCCAATTAACATGTCACCTACGATTCCCGCCCAAATGTTCACTACACCTTACTCACGATTTCTCGTGGCTTTCTTTGTTCACGGTGCCTCTTAGCATAAAGCCATCCCGGCGCCCGCCCCCCATGGGCGTGGGGAGAGATCACAATCTACCACGCAGAGAACTTAGGCTAACAGTCAGTTGGAACCGCCTAACCTTTAGACGGGACACTATCCTGCGCCTCCATCCACCTAAGGAGTACAGTAGCTAGCGAGAGAGCCTAGGGCCATCCATCCCAGGTTCTCGCCCACAGTCCTGTCCCCGACTGAGATCCTCAGCTCAGCCGCCTCTCGGTTTGAGTCGGGGCCTATCTAACCCCTAACAGACTGTCCAGGTCTGCTACCGGGTACTTTTGCAGCCTACTCATCGTATTTCTCAGAGGAAGGGTCCTCTCCAGATCTGCCTAGCATCCGGGCAACCACCACCACTACAAGACCAACCCAGACCATGCACGAGAGAAAACCTCATCGGGGGGTTATCTGGTCGCCCGTAGTTCTACCTAATTTTCATGGCTTTTGTAAGTTTTCCAGCCTGATCGTCTGGGTACTACAAGAATGCACAGGGTGCTCCTTTTGGCAGAGCACCCACCGGGTGGGGGGGATGACCACCCTTGCAGCCGCACGGCTCGGTCGTGCGTCTTGTTTCCCCAGACCACATCAGGTTCGTCCATTACCATTACCCATCGTCTCCCATGCGGAGATCTGGGCTTTTGTGCCCCAACAGCCTGAGCGCTAGGTAGTCTAACGCCCCACCTAGTGGTTTCTCATTGTTGCCATCTATTGGAGTATCCATCAAGGCAGATACCCATTTCTCAACTCTGAGGAGCCGAGATGCATAAGGCCCGCACGCCAGAGCCTGCATCGGTTCTAAGATCCGGGGCGCTACGAGGAGGCTGCAGGTTGACTTGGGTGTGAGAGGTTTTTGTGCTGAGG
The DNA here is from genome assembly GCA_003012365.1 of Medauroidea extradentata. Classification (NCBI taxonomy): domain Eukaryota; kingdom Metazoa; phylum Arthropoda; class Insecta; order Phasmatodea; family Phasmatidae; genus Medauroidea; species Medauroidea extradentata. Next base: position 45,536 of record PNEQ01086169.1, on the reverse strand, counting down.
GGTCACGGAAGCGTAAAGCTAGCACCAGAGGCCGAGGAACCCGTGCCGGTGTAGTGCCCACCAATTCTCACGAGCCCCGGAGCAACGTCAACACCCCTGTTAGTGTGTTCGTGGTTACTCCCTTCGGATACTAGAGCGTGGCACAGCTCCAACACCTCAAACAGGGAGATGAACTATTCGTACTCGGATTACTCCAAGGCGAGAACACACCTGAACCACCGAAGTGACTGTACAGGCTGAAAGTGAAAGGCATGTAGTCTCTCTCTCGTTGTACTATGAGACGTACTATAGACTGCGGTGCACTTAGTCTTGCAACAGTTCGCCGTGTACTGATGCGTGAATTGTCAACCATGCAGTTCAAAACATCGTCTTCAATAGGCAGCCGGTGGCCCCCGGCGTGTCTTGGTATTACACATGCACTTCCAGTCTCATACAAGGGACGATTAACTGCAATGAATGTTTGTGCGTTTGGCAATCGTCTCATTGGGTATTTATCCGCATATCTCCTTCGCGCAGCAGCTGCTTTGCACAATGTTTCTTCGTATTTTAAAATTATGTCACTGAGTTCCTTGTTACTCTACTCCTGCATGGCTACTGTGTGTCACTTCTGAAGTATGTAGGTAAGCAGAAGTTCCAGATTTGTTACACGTCGGATAGTCTAATGTGGCACTACCCTGGCGCTCATAATAGCCGACTGTTCGCGAAAAGAAACACTAGCTAACTACCAGGAATTAACAGAAATCATTCCGAAGTATCCATACATTTCAATATGTAAAACACAAACTGTATGACGAGTACACTGCGCAATAATTTTGTGGCAAGACCGAAATTTTATTAACATTAAGCACATATTACAATGTATCCTACTTCTCATCATTGAGCAGATAAAATATTTTTACAGTTATTATTAACAAATTTTGTCAATGGTTTCACATGCTTGGCATTTAAGCATTTTCCAAAATTGTTCTCTCGTGGTTACAAGATTGCTCTTAAAGGCGTCGAAGGTTTAAAAAACTAAAATAATATGATATTTCTTGCTTGACTGTACGTTGTATGTTACATCGTAACTTATTTTCAAAGTACAATCTTTGATCTTAATTGATAAATCAGCAGAAAATTTATTTAATTTTTTGCACAACTGTTGTTAATGTTATTTTTTCGCTGTTACATAACAAGAAACATATTTTGTAACATCACTTATATAATTACTTACGCTAGTAATTGAATGTCTGATTTGTGTAGTTTCGTGTACATGACGATACAGGTTCAACTGTCTGTGGGATTACCTGGAATTGGGATTTTGTAAAACGTAGTGCACATTGCCATAGATTCGTGGGTTTTATTTTAATGCTGAGATTTTCCTCACCACAGAATGCAACATCTTTACCGTGCTATGTAACTTACTTTTATACCATCTTCGATTAAAAAATATATCGAAATAGCATCATTGCGTTACACCTATTTGTTTGATTACCCGCCATGCACTACAGTCCTAATGCCTGCATATGTTTCAGGCGATACATTTTTGTAATTTAAATGGCAAAAACGTGACCCGCAATTTTCACGAAAATGGTTCACTCTAGCACTTTCCGGCAAGGATACTTTTTTATTACACTTCAGTACCTGGTAAATGTTCTGTAGTACAACATGAATAACAATTACGTGTTCCAGAGATACAAACCAAAACAAGACCTTGTACCCCATTTGAATAAAGATGAGCCAGTTATATAAACGAACTAAATTTCTGAGAATGAAGAACAGTCATTGTTGGTACAGGGCTCAGAGTATCGTTGTTTAATATGCAGTAGTTTTAAGATATTAATAAATTTGTAAAATTGTCAGGGTAGCTTTACTCCCACTACATGCACTTTAGGGACAAATTAATAATATGTTTCCCCCATAGTTTATTGTGAGCTTTCACCACGAAAAATTAACACACTCGGTACTGACTCATCCTGTGTACATTATTTTATGCAGCAATTATATAATTTTTAAGTAGATTCTTGCACAACAATTTTACATATTTTATAAAGAAAGTAAGCAAAATACATCTAAATACTTTTTTCTCTGCGTGAAACATGTGCGTTATTTTGCAAAACGTCTACATACATTTGTGCGTTGCATGACCGCATGTAGTGTCAATTAAAAAAGAATCTTTGGGCTAAAACTGTTTAATGAAGGCAAGTGAAAAAATAATTCCCAGCATTTCCGTGTGATATATATTTTTAAAAAATAGCGTTACTACAGCACAAATGGTACTTACTGTACCAGCAACGCAAGCAATAAAGAAAGAGTAACTGCTATTCGTTTCAATACTCCGACTAAAGTTGATATAAATATTAAATATTATCTCGGTAATGTTTTAACAAGACATTTTACTCTTTGGGGGTTACTTTTCTTCAGTGAGTTACGTTTATCTAAATAAGAAATGTAAGTAGTTGCTTCTTACACTTGTAGGTGTATAGGTGGTTCAGGATTAAGTGGTCACTCCAAAAATGCCGTGATGAACGTCTATTTTCAGTCAGTTTGTATAACTCCTCTGCATGTAGACACAAATATTATCACATCCATTATTTAACATGGTCTGTAAAAGTTATGACTACATTACACTTCTTTGAATAATGTTACCAACAATATCTACTCATTAAACCCATTAATGGTCAATAACAGCTATCGTTAATTGTAGGTTGTTATAAATACCTGGGTAGTATCTTCTATATAAGGTAGGTTTTTGACATCGCCAATTTAGTATATGCACTGCACTCCCTCAGTAATTCCTCCCGAATAACTAGTACACGGTTCGTAGACAAAATGTCAACCACTTAACATGAAATCGCCGACAGTAAAGTTTATCTCGATTTAATGTAAACACAATATTGCTGCAGTGGCAATCGATAGCAAATGTCTTTTAAAAATTTCGAATAATATCTCGACAAATAACGTATTGCGTGTGAAGTAGGCCTACGCATATGTGAAGTTCCATATCATCTTGGATACTATACATGTATGACCAAACAGACAATCCGGAAATTACAAATATACGTTGATAGCTCCTTAGTTTAAGGAAACAAAACGTTTCACGTGCTGATCCATTGTAATTTAGTGACAAAGTGCGCAGTTAGTTTTGCTATGAGTTAATCTTTAGGCCTAAAGCCCATGCCACAGTTAAATTCCGTAATGTGCGGGTGTGATTCTTGCAGTCTGATTGGTCCACGTAACCATGACATCACTGCCGTTCTGCTTGCCGTGCCCTGCTTTTCCGGCGATTCCAGGCGGACGTTTGACTCTTTTCTGAGAATGGCGGGAGCGGCTCCCATCGGCCGACACCGGCTGGGAGTTTTGCTGTTGGTTGACGGATGTTCGTCACAAAATGTAAGCCAATGCCGTGACACTTGTGACTGCGCAAGATGGGTGGGGGAAGAAACAAAACATCGACTGATATATACAACTTAAAGTTAGGACCCGGTAGTTTTCGCGAAAATATTTTTGCAGCACTTGTGTTTCAGTACCTTACGTGCGCACCTGCATCTCTGCTTTGTGGTCAGTGATTGGATGCCGTAACACCCAGCGTCTGGAGGTTAAACCCACAAATAACAGACGTGTTGTGTCACAATTACCCATGTACTGATTGGCACAGTCAAATTAATAACGTCTCTGCACAAAAACTCTCTGACAATAGCCATGAAGTTGAACTGCAGGTGTGCACGTAAGGCACTGAAACAAAGTGGGGCAAAAATCTTTTCGCGAAAACTACCGGGCCCTACTTATAGTGCGCAGAATGAACTAGACTCCCGCAGTTCGAATAGGGAAAACTAAACCTTACCAAGGACGCCCGAAGTCAAGGTTCTGCATGCTTACAACGACTGCAATATAGAAGTAACTTTGTGTTAATGTTCATGTTAATTCTGTAACTAACTTTAAAATACAACTTAATATCGTATACATCCTGTCTTTGAACGTAGTGAAGAATGTTTAATTATTATACATTTGAAATGTGGCAATGTTGTGGATAATCAAAACATTGTGTAAGTGTAATAGCTCTGAAGTTAACAGTAACGTAGAACCCACTTCGACTTCCTGCGGCAGAAATAAAGCTCTTTATTTTTAACATTGGGCTGCAACTCTGTGCTTATATGCACATTGGGTTGAACTGTGCCGCGGCGGCAGACATCGGCATCCATTGTGACATACAAAGAGTAGAAAACCGGCAAGTCTTGTAATCGCAACGCGAGCAGCAAGACACGAGCAGATGAAACTTGGCATTGTGACCGGGGCTTAAGACATGTTCGAATACAATTGAGAAACATGTCAATAATTAATTTCCTTGAGTGTTTCTTGCTATGGGACAGAATGACAAACTGTACTAGTGTGGACATACGCCATTGCGATTTATGGCTAGGAACAGAGCTTCAGGCTTTAAATATTGTCCAATTTTTTTCCAGTTTTAAAATTTTACTTTACCTGACGACGGGAGCAGATGTCAGCTCCCGAAACGTTTTGAAAAGTTAGCCCTTGGAAATCTTTTGTGTTCTTTTGTGTCTTCATCGTTGTGTGTTGTCTGTGACGTCGTCCTTGTTATCCTGTCTTGTGTCCATTATTGTTTACGTCCCAGTATTTTCTATGATGTCTTAATTGCGATGTCCTGAGTTTTACAGATTATTTTGTATTTAAACTTTTATTTTTGATTGTTAATTTTTTTCCTTTTTTTTTTTTTTTTTGTTGTTGACTAGTTCCTTATGGGATCTTTCATGTTCTTTTGTTTTTGTTTATGGGTGTGTTGACTACAGTCAACTAGGCTTGTTTTCTATTTTTTCCTTTTTCGTTGTTTGTTTTTCTTAGTCTCATTCTATGTTTTCTGGGACGACATAAATCGCAGTCGCGTATGTTCACGATAGTACAGTTTGTCATTTAAATAATTGGTTTGTTCCACATTAAAATTCGAAAAACATAATTTTTGTTGCCTTTCCACTAGCAAACATTAAAATTATTTCTCACGTACACTACGATAAAAAAAATAGTACTCAAACATATTCTCCATCAATATCTGAAACTCCATTCTCTAAGCACGAGTGAAAATTGTGACATGTTTCACTAGCGCTCCTAGCAGATCAGAACCAATGCGAAATCTGACTAACTCTTTAACATCTAGCAAAAATATGATAGAGTAAATAAATATTTATTAACTGTTTTGAACTCTGGCCATCATTCCAAGCCGCTAGGAGCGCTAGTAAAACCTGTCGCACAGTTATCTACACAGTTGCCGATATTAATATAGTAAGATAACTGCAGTAACGTCGTTCAACAGATGGAAGTGTGAAAATTATCTGTTTAAAAGTTATTCCATACAGAATGTCTAGCAATAATTAAACGTAACAGTTCACACTTAGACCCACATTTGATCACATAGTAAATAATGCCATCAGAAGCGACAATTTTAAGCGATTTCATTGTTATCGTACTAACTCTCGGGGTGTAGGCATGTAAATAAAGTAATTGTAATGTCGTTTCTTTGTTGTATATTTATAATACTTTATTGAATACATTTTTTTATTTTCTACCATAAATACATAAATTTTTACATATGCGTACTGGCAAGGAAGATGGACACAAAATATACTTAAAGTTGATGTCTATTACAGCTCATGTAGAGCAAACATTACAAAATAAATATTGATTTCCAGAGGAAGAGATGTAAAATAAAAACATTAATATGAGGCAGAGTGAAAGTAACGATTTATCATTATATAAATCATTGCGTAGTTGAAATAAACAAAGAGAGACATTGAATTATAAAATGCAGCATCGCACATTATTATTAAAAAGATACACAGGGCCATGCAAGCTCATTTAATATTATGTTTATATAGAGTGCACTATTACATACTAAGTTTGATTAACTTTTAACACGATGTAAGATAAACAAATAAATAATTAATGTTAATTTAAAGTCATAGACATAAAATCGTCCTGGATAACCAAACGTGGTGCGTAACACAATTAAAGATTATGTAGGGCGTAGAACTTAGCTTAAACGTAGAACGTAGCGGCGAGTAGGTGTCCAGAGAAAGAACATGTTGAAAGAATAGGTAATTTGCAATATTTGTGGAACCATGGTTGATATACCATGAAGGATTCTTGAACTAATAGTTGAAACTTTGAATTACGGGAAGTTGTAACCATCGTTGAACCCTCAACTGTAACAAATAAAAGCGAAATGGAGAATTAAATTACGTTTTTAACGAACAAAACAGAGCGTAAGACACGCACGCGGTTGGAAAACTTACCATCTTGAAGTATACAGAAAGTTAAATATCGTAATAATTGCCTCAAAATTCACTCACTTATGTATTTCATTTAAACTAACACTATGATGTGAAAGATAAATAATTTTAACATCACGGGAACTAGGTCCTGAAGGCTTACATTTCCCGACAAACAGGAGCTATGCAGAGGTACGCCCGAACTGGCTTTCACTACACGATATAGCAGTAGAGACATGAACTTTTCGCGAAAAGAATTTTGCCCCACTTTGTTCCAGTGCCGTATGTACACGTCTGCAGTTCTGCTTCATAGATATTGGCAGCGTGCCTTTGAACTGTGACGTTTCTCATTTGACTGTACCAATCACAATAAGGTTACTGTAACACCACACGTCTGTGATTTGCGTGTAAAACCCCACGACAGACGAATGTCAAAACATCCAATCTCTGACCGTGAAGCAAGTCTGCAGACGTGCACACAAGTCACTGACACAAAGTGAGGCAAATTTCTTTTCGCGAAAAGTTCATGTCTCTAGATATAGGTGACGCGGTACAGCTAGAGTGGTGACGCTAATTAATTCAGTACGCGGCCGACAGATGGCGCGCGCATGTCCAAAGAAAGCTAAAGGAAAATACTCAGTGCGCAGAAATGCTGCATGCGGCGGGATGAAGCACCATAGACAGTGCAAGGGTTACTGTTTTATGTCTGCAACCGAGTTAAACTGTGGGCTTTCACGAATTGCGCTCACACAAGGACGTGCGTGGTGGGTGGTCTCGTGGTCTCTATTACTGTCAGAAAGATGGCTACAGGTATGTTCGATATTTACTGTGGGTAGTACTACAAGGTATTGCGGTGTGGCGAGAACCTATGCCATGAAACGGCGAACGTTCGCTTGCCTGAACTGGGATGTGAAAATAAAATGTAGTGGAGTTAGCAGGAAAATACTACATGAAAATTATTAATCATAATACCCTTAAATTAGTAACAAAAGTTGAATTCAGTAAATAAATCACTCTTGTATTAAAAATAATAAAAAATATGCCGGAAAAATACAAAATTAAAAAAAACATACAGCTAATAAACGGCACACCATGTGGATTTTGAGGCATTGGCTTATACAGAGAGAAATATGGTAATGGGTTTGTACATTAACTAATGTTTAGAAATGGTAAATGTAACTTTTCTCACGTGTCAGTTCTCTCGCAGATTTTGAAATACAAAGCCATTATTACGAAACATTCACGAACTCCCACACCACGGTAATCCAAATAGAAAACGAGCACAATAAAAGCCGCATTTTGTCTCTTATGTTACTACTTATTTATTCTGTGATTTTATTCAGATTTCTTAGCATGTGTGATAAAACAAATATATTTTTCGTTGCGCAACATACGATGCATCAAGTAAACTGATTTCAGTAACAAAGCACGCTCACACGTTTGGTCAAACAATGCACTTTGTGCAGTCTGTGGCACTGAATACAGACATACTGCTCGTGTGTACGGCTAACAACGGAAAACATTTAACATCTCTTGACGTATCTGTTTAGGTTTGCGCGTGTACGTGAAATGTGCGATCGATAGGAACCTTTGTACTTTGATAAAAAATATCAGTAATATAAACCACCAATATGTTGTTTACAATTGGTATTATTAAAGTATCAGTTTATTTGAACAGAAAATGCTTGGAACTACATACGATAAATCGCTGTCAACCATGCAACGAGAAAGGCAACTATTGGTTATTCTGTATTAAATGCAGTAAAGGTTATTGATTATTTAAAAGGTTAACTGTATAATGCTTACTTCATCTCGAACGACCTATAAAACACTCGCCTCGCATTCGGTAACAACAGGTTCGATCCCTGGCTTCGGCAATCCTGATTTCAGTTTTCCAGGGTTTCCCGAAATTACTCCAAGCAAATGATGTGAAGGATTCTTAATAAAGACCCTGGTTGACACTGTATTTCCCCTCGTGTGCCGCTACAAGGTCTTATGCTGTTCGAAGGCATGTAAATACAAAAATAAATAAGCAAATAAAAATGTTTCAAATACCAAACACACACACATACACGGAAATTTAATTCCCCGAATGCAGCAATGTATCGCTCCTGCCACAGCATAGTCGCTCAGTCGCTGTCCTCGATATAGTGTCATCCGCTGGACTCGCACTTGGCTCAAGTGGTCGTGCTACACTCACTCGCCGTAAGTGAAACGTTCCTATTTATAGCTCAGTCACTCATCTTCAGATTAAATTACACTCCTTCAGGTGAGCGTCTCTGTACTGCTCTCAAGACGGGAACGTGTCGTATTCGTTTATATTGAGGTACAGCGTGAACCTCCAAGATGAGCACGGGCAGCCTTTATTTACGCCATTCCCCCCACTACAAGCATTCCTGAAGGCATATAAACATATTTCATGTAACATCCTCCACATTTCAGTTAACAACTGCTAGGGAATACATTACTCCGCTCTCTGGCATTTTTGGATGCTCAGAAAAATTGTGCTAATACTTATTTTTCAACATAGCTCAGATTAACGTGGAAGTAATTTATAATGTAATAAAGCGAAAGGTTTAAGTAGACTAACATTCATAGCATGAAATACTAAAAAGGTTGAAACATCTTCACGGACACTTGTAGTGGGGGAAAAATATGATTAAAGTTGGCCGTGCACCTATGCACTTAACTATGAGATGTTCACAACTAACGCTCTTCATTCGGTGCTTAGTGAGAACTGTCCACTTTCTTTGCTAAGAAATGATCGTACGGCGGCGGAAAGGAAAATATACTGCAGCAAACGATAATGGTAATAATTTGTGTTGTGAAACATAAAATTCTTTGGTAGTTTACTTTAAGAGTTTTTATTAAAAAAAAAAAACAGAAACTAATCACAATCCTTTAATGACTGTAATGCATAATACTTGAGGGCGAACAATTGCCCATTATTGAATTAACCAAATTGTTTGCAAATTTTTAATACATGTATTTTTAAATAATATTTTTACATGATAGAACAAACGCAATTTTCTGTAGCTATATATATTTATTTTCACTAAAATTTATCTCATTCATGTCGTTTGAATAGTTTTTACTTTGGGTAAGTAGTAAAAGTGGTAATTTCACTTCTTTAACATGCGCTGGTTAGTGTTTAGCGACAAGTGACAACACACAGGTACTCAGGCGTCTACTGTGTTGTTTTGAAGAGTTGAAGAGCAGGCCGTCGCTTTGTTCAGTTTTGTGCATGTACGAATAAGAAATGTACTAAATTGTGGAAGTCTTAGTTCAGACTGTTTTATTCCTGTTACAAAATGGCTCAGCCATTATTCAGAACAGAGCTTGGATTTACCAGGTATATAAATTTGAGTGTAACATACATTGTAGGCCTACTTGTATAAGGTCTTGGGACTACACTCTAGCTAGGCAAACACTACTTAAAATATCATTGTAGGTCTATATTACATTCTACAGTGCAAGAAAGTAAGCATAAATGGTAGGCCTATTTACCTCCGTCTGATATTTCGACATGGTTTCAAGGGTATTTTTTGGACTAATTTTTGGTATACAACCTTTTATTGTCTGCCCTTTATCTACTTTTTGTAGATGAAAATAGAAGTATACTGATATTCTATTTAAAAACGAAGAGATTATCAGACGTTGCAAAATGCAACCGTAGGGACTTGATTTACATTATGCCTTACAAATTGTTAGAAGACAAAGCTAAACAAAGTAAATTACATTCAGTAAAAAAAATTTAGCTACAGAACATTTCCGGCTGTACAGATGTGTTCAGAAAAATCAAGTTCTACAAATTTATTTTCTAGGTTTTCGTCGTACATCATGAATAAAAAAAATCGAACATATGGTGACAAAACTAGATACGACCTAACTTACAGTTTGTTTTGCTTCAAGTAATATTATTACAATTGTTTGTCGCGCTTATTTTTATATTTTTACTATTTTATTTTATTTATGTTTTTCTTACAAACGTTTCAGAGTTGCATGAGGCCGCAAGTATTTTCTAGAAGCTGTCCATTGGTGTCTGTACTAGCAATGATCGTAAACCATCCAGAGAAACGTCGAAGGCTACTGACTTTCGTAAACTTTCTGTTCTTTCAAGAACCCCTGGAGGTTAGTAAACAGTTACAATGAGTTTTGCTCAAGTTAGAAAATATTGGATATCTAAACAGCAATTTGGCAGTTATGTTAGAAGAAAAACAGGTATTATTGTTGTTGTTTGTTGTACAACTTATTAGACATTTAATGATTACCACAATAAATTATATTAAATATGTCGAAAATAAATTCTTAGGTTTCTTACATAACTTAAGTCAGCAGATACCCAGATTCAACATTTCTTTATCTCTCTCTCTCTGTCACACACACACACACGCACATCTCTAACATACAAACAAATGTGTTCTCTTGCTTTTTATGTCTTCTCACCTGAGCACACACCCAAAATACACTTAATCCAAGTTCTTGATGTACGAGCACAAAACGAAAGGGCAAGAATAGTGATAGCTGTAGCAGGCATTTAATTAAAAGTTTGTAAATAAATAATTTTTTTAACAATAGAATTGAAAAAAAGAAATTTATTATTTTTGAAAAGTATTTTACACACCTCTAGGCAAATATAAAACCATTACTTTCACATACTCAAACAATTCCATTACTGCGAAACTTCATTCATTTTAAGAAAGTATTTTTATCCACAAAAATTTACTCATATATGATGTATTTTTATTAAATTTCGTATTTATTTATTTATTGCAGAGTGACTTAGGGTGGAAAAGGCAGGTAGACAGAGTGGTGTGTAAAAGGAGAAGGGCTCTAGGTATGCTGGGAGGGGTATTGAAGGGTGTTTGTATTGGAGTGAAGGTAAAGGCGTATATTACAATGGTACGGATAATGTTAGAGTATGCGGCAGCAGTGTGGGATCCGCACATGAAATCTGAGGTGTGGGAGCTAGCGAAGGTGCAAAGACGGGCGGCAAGGTGTGTGAACGACAGAAAGAGAGGGCATGGGCAGGCTGGTGAGGACGAAGGGAACTTTCGGCTATCTGTGCTGAAGGAACTGGGGTGGAACTCGTTGAAGGAAAGGAGAAGAATTGAAAGTCTGATCACGATGTTACGAGTTGGTAAATGGAGAGGAAGGCTGGGTAAATTAGGCTGCCTGTTAACTAAGGCAGAACACAGAGGAAGAGGTAATAAGTGTGAGAAGGTTTAGATGATGAGCGTAATAGAGTGGGGTAAACAGTCATTGCATAGAAGTGCAATGAGGGAGTGGAATTTACTTTTGTAGGATTTAGTTAATGTGACCGGGATTGAAAGGTTTCGAATGGGATTGGTAGTTGATTGAGGTACGAGTAATAGTTTACCACTGTGCAGTTTCCCATTTACAAGTTTTTATAAATATATTGTTACGTGAAATTCCATTTTTTGCTGAAATACCCATACTATGAACAAAAAGGCTAAAATTTCAGATGCTCTGAAAGAAATATTCGACAATTTTTTGCAATATAACTTGCAGCGCAATTTTCAAAGAAGACCAAGGAAACCGTGACATGGTCTACTGGTAATTCAGTAAAAATTTGAAAGCTATCCTCTCTAGTTCTCACCAGTTTGTACAAAATTTACTATACGTAAGTGCCAACTTTTAAAAATCTTTTCAGTTTAGACCATTGTTGCTGTGTAATGATAAAGATAGCTGAATCTTATTTAAATTTAATTTAAGTTACCATATTCCTTACTTTTAAAATTAAACTTTTGCAACATGTTCAATTCGCTTCAAACATACATATTAAGTAAAAATTTTATGTGACGTGAAAAGGTATCCTTACAAAATATTTCCCTTTTCACTGTTATCTACTTGAAGATAAATGTCACAAAATGTTTTTTTTTTTTTAAGTAATGAGTTAGGCCTATTGACTTTTAATAACATTTCTCACATTTTAAACATAAACAAGTTTTCGTGTAGGCTACAATCTAAGTATCATACGAATCTGTCCTATTTATGCTGTGCCTCACTTGTGCGATTGTCTAATTGTCTTTGATATGCGTGACTGACCTGTGGTTGTTTGGAGTGTGAAATGTCTCAATTTTCTGATGGAGTCAAGCAAATGTTCGTAGCCTAAAATGTTTAATTAATCTGCAGGATGGAAGATTCACACTGGCGTATAACCATGCATTTTGATTTGGCACAGTAATTAACAGTCTTTTAAATTGAATAAGATTAGGATATTAGACTTTAGTTGCGGAACAGAGCATGCAGATGCATATATATATATATATATATATATATATATATATATATATATATATATTTATTTATTAACCAACAGTCTTAAGTGAATAATATGTACGTGTGTATTTTTCGATTTTTCATGCTAATTAAATCTAGTTATGCAATGGTATATCACTATCGAGCCTTCTTGTTAAATAACAGAGTGTTTCAAGTTTTGATGACTTTTTGTATGGCATATTTTCCTAGTACCATAAGCATACAGTTGAAAGCATGTTTTTTTTTACTTTGTGATGAAATTTCTGTTTTTGAATTTATTTTCAACTTATTAACTTTCTCAGAATACAAAAAAAAAAAAAAATACACGTTAAACATCTACACACCATTCCGTAATTTCACAAGCTCTCAACTATTTCTGTATTGTGCCACAAAATGTAGTGTCATACGATTATGTACAAATAAATAGTGAAAAAAAAAATGTTACAAGAATGTTTTTTTCCTGAAATTGTTATGTACGCATCAAATCTGGGAAAGGTAACTCCTGCAGTATGTTTAAAATTAATTAAGTCTCTTCGTTTTAAAAAGTATTTACACAAATATTTAGTGTTTAATGTAATTTATGTAGCAGCAGCGGCAAATTAAATTCGACAATATAAATTTTTTTCTGCTAAGTGCCATTTTCATGGCAAATGTTTCATATTTAAATGTCATATGCATCCTGTTATAAAAAGTTTTCATTGTGCCTTGGAAAAAAACTATCCAACTGTGTACCTAACATGTAATTCTAATCGTGGCTGACTGTTTTACATATTTTTTCCAGACAACGAGAACTGACAACTTCACCGTCAAGAAATAATCAGAAATTATATGTCTTAACACACTAACATGTACATTAATTACAAAACAACTTGTTAATCAGCTACTTGAGAGTAATAAAAATGTGTACATAACAGTGCTAAGGTAATGTATTGTTGTCCATGTAAAACTTCGGTTTCTATAAAATTAAAAAAGAATGTGTACCATTTTTTACTAAAATATACCCTTGATATAAGTGTGATTTAATTTATTTTTGTGAATGCAAAATGTTTCAATCATGAAAAATGTTAAAGGTGCAATCGTCTACAAGTTGTTTTTCTCGAAACAGAACTATATCTTCGCACATGTCCTACTACCTGCATGCTTAGCTCTACTGCGAGTACAGCACGAAATATATGATCACAAGTACATATTTAACTGACTAACTCAAAATTTATGTTTTAGCAAGTTATTAATTATTTTTATTTTCTGAACATCGCTGTTGGTTAGACGTTCATTTACGGTGTTAAATACAAGATATTACATACAGTATTTATCTGCTGTAAGTAATGATGCTTGATTTTAATTATTTTGCTTACGTTCATATTCTACTGTAGGTATTTCAGCATATTGATAAGATATACAAGAAGCTGTAAAGTAATAGTTGTGTAGTTAAATAAAATTAAAACCAGTGACGTAAATTGCATCGTATGGTTGGTTTATCCACGCTTTTTCCATATAAAAGCTAAAAATTTACATTTTTGGTTGAGATTTGTAATGCATAATTAAATGTACTGAGCGTATAAATATAACTTAGGTGTCTTTAGTAAGATGCTCTGCTAGTATTACAGAGTAAATTTACGCCAAACTTTTCATTATGAATGAGAAATTATTTATGGTTTGCGCTTTAGCAAAAATTATTCCTTACTGAGCAACAATATTTTTTTATCTGCTATACAAGTATTTTTTTTTGTCTTGGGCTGCAGGCTCATTAAATCATTGATTAGGATTCTAGTACGATATTTTTATTTTATTTTGTTTACTCATATTAGTCTGGGAATATACCAATCCGAATTTGGCTGTACAGTTGCAGGTTTTCTTTAATAAAGAAATATGTTGCCATATTTCTAACAATAATTCAGCAGTATCTGTAGAAGAAATGCTTATATGTAACTAATTGTCACTGTTAATCATTATTACCTATGTTATTTGTTATCAGCATACACCTCTGTAACTTATAAAAATATGTATGTGCATATGTGTCTATAAGTACGCACTAAATACTGAGTTTAATTCCTCTATTATTTACTATCCAGAAAAAAATATAAAGTCCTGGTAACACAATAATTTTCTGTGACCTGTTTAAAATATATTTCATTCATTATATATTACAAAAATACATAAAATATATTTTGTATGTCTCAAACGCCTGAATCCTGTTTTCTTGGTTTTATGGAATTCCAAAATGATTTTACATACTTTTAATACATTTTTGTTATTTATTTTACGAATAAAATAAACATCATTCAAAGACATAATTGTGTTTTGAGGATTTAAATTATATTATTATCATCTGAATAGTAATTAAACGTGCATTCAGATCTCTACCCAAGATTTGAATAGCCCGCCAAATAAATGCTATTCCAAGTATTTCTTAAATTAACCGCTAGAATGCGGGCTAGTTTAGGACAACTATGTAAATTACCGCAGCGAGAGATGACAACACGACCGCTGACTTCGGGCGGACAGGTAAAAATATTCGAGTTTCGCGTCTCTCATGTATCACCTTAACCGGTCAAAGATATTAACATAAGAGATGCCGATCAAGTAAATTTATTACCTATGACAATAGATCAATGTAAATACTTCACCAAAAAACATACCGTGAAATTAAATATTGGTTTTTGTATACCAGTGACATGTGCGTATTTTTTATAGTGTTCCATAGTATTTATTATACAGTTTACTGTATAGAGCACAGCCGTAGAAGAACAGGTCTGGACACTCGCCTGGAAACTTGACCCCCTTTTGTTTGGCTGCAGTTCGCCAAGTTCACGAT
Organism: Medauroidea extradentata; assembly: GCA_003012365.1. Taxonomy (NCBI): domain Eukaryota; kingdom Metazoa; phylum Arthropoda; class Insecta; order Phasmatodea; family Phasmatidae; genus Medauroidea; species Medauroidea extradentata. The sequence goes on along the minus strand of PNEQ01086169.1, from coordinate 30,179 downwards.
AATGCTGTACGTCTTTGGCGCTGCAATCAGGGCAGTCGGGCTCAAACTCCGCCCACTTCCCTCCCACTAAGATAAACACTTTACCAAAACGTATTTTCATCAATTTATTAAATACTTCCTTCGTTCACAATCCTAAAGCATGGCTCCAGCAATATTTATTTACTTTATAACGTTAACAATGGAAAAAAGGGGCGGAGTTTGAGCCCGACCGCCCTGACAGCAGCGCGGAAGAAGCACAACACTCTCGGTAACTTGTTGAACTGCAGCCAAACAACAAGGGGGTCAAGCAAAATACATCGGTAGATAGGCGAGTGTCCAGACCAGAGATAAGAGAAAAGTACAGATGGAGCATTAGCAGCCTCTACTGAGGTCAAGCTGTTTATTCAGGTTACAGTATGGCGGAGTGCAATCAGCTATTCCTGTATGTCACGGCCGCAGAAGAACAGGTCTGGACACACGCCTTGAAACTTGACCCCTTGTTTGGCTGCATTTCACCAAGTTACCGATAACGCTATACATTTTTGGCGCTGTAATCCGGGTGGTCGAGCTCAAACTCCACCCACTTCCCTCCGACTGAGATAAACAATTTATCAAAACATATTTTTTTTATCAACTTATGAAATACTCCCTTCGAGCACAATTTTAAATCATGGCTCCAGCATTCTTTGTTTACTTTATAATGTTATCAATGGAAAAAAGGGGTGGAGTTTGAGTCCGACCGCCCGGATTACAGCGCCGAAAAGTACAACATTCTCGGCAACTTGACGAACTACAGACAAACAACAAGAGGGTCAAGCAAATACATTGGTAGATAGGCGAGTGTCCAGACCTGTTCTTCTACGACCGTGCTGTATGTGTATTGAGGAATGAGGTTATAGTTGGCAAACCCACAGTCGCATTATACGCGTTGCTATGGCAATAAACGACGTATTTCATTTGCTAATATGGCGTCTCAAGGCTTCATACCTCTCGCCATAGAACATACCTTATGCTCCATCTGTATGTTTCTCTGATCTCTGATCCAGACCTCTACTTCCACGACCGTGATCTAGTGTCACCCACCTGGCAACAATGTAACAATGTTTTTCTTTCAGTGTTGGCCAGTATCGATGGAATAGGGAAATGAATGTGCATCAAGGGCTACACCACTTAAGGGCGTTCAAGTGTGAATAGAATCGTCACATGAGAAATATCACGTTTTATCTGTTTGTGACAGTACATGTCTCACTGTCACTCCAGACGAGAGATAGGGCGCGTCGGACAGGTAAATAACGAGCCGCGCTGGGTTTTTTGAATCAGTCGCCTACGGGCCAGGACGAAGGGAGGGTCATGCTGCTCAGGTCTGTGGGCGACAGCAGCGCTAGTCGCGTAATGCAACTAGCCGTGAACTATGGTACTATGTGGTCGGACGCCAAGCCTCGGTAGCTCAGAGACTAATAATGCCTTCTTCTCCAAATCTCTTCCTCTGATCATGTGGCAGTAGAGACTGGGTCAACACGAAAAACAGCGTTGCATCAGAACTGCTCAAAGTATTATAAGGAATATAGTAGTATGATGATGCCAGATATCAGTTTATTTTTAAACATTGCGTGTACTTTAAATATATATATAACTTGAAGGTTTGCACAAGGCCTTAGACTTGTGATTTTTACTTTTCAAAATTAATAGTGTTACGTCAAAAAAAAAAAAAAGAAGCCGGATTTCAAGAAGAGCTCCATAGACGTCAAAACTAAGTTGTGGTTGTTAGTTCCAACCATAGGCGCAACTAAGGGAGAGGGTGCACTAGGGCAACCCCCCCCCCCCAAATAAATAACCAACCAAGGTCTTAAAAATTACAATTAATTTAATATGGAATAATCAGTGATACTGTCACCAGTAGAATAATTCAATGTTTAGCAATGAAAACTGCTAAAATAGCTCTATTTTGCACCTTGAAATCCGAAATTTTCCCGGAGGAGGACCCCCGCTTGAAGATGTGGTGGGTGATCCTTTATAATATTCGCAGGATAGCCATCCTTCCCCGTCTGAAATTCATAAATTCTGACTACGTTACTGATTACAGGTAGGGGTGCTTGAGTATAACAGTATTCACAGAATTGTGCCCTCCCCAAATGTTCATTCTAGTTGCGCCTATGGTTCCAACATTGCTACGACTGCTGAGTAACTTTGTAAGTATTTTAGTAAGTTATTTCCAACATTAAATACGCCAGACCTTACATAAAAATTGTTAAATTGCGCCTAGCTAATTAAAATATGCCCATGTTACTACTTTTAGTGTTCTCTTGAAACACTGAACACAACTTTATGTGGAATATAATTATTTTCAAGTATTTTCAACGAATGAATTCTAAGAAAAAAATATTTTATTTTTATTTTGCTGTACCCTGAACTAATTTATAAAATTTATTAATTCTGAAGGCCATTCAAAATAGTTTAATTGAATAACTAATTTATTTACTTTATTAAAATTTTAAAGCTGAAATTACTCAGTAGTGCTTCATTTTGTACTAGCTCCAAGGTGATTAGTAACCATGGTGTTGTTTTTGTGTTACGTGGATAATTTGTTTTAATTCTGGAAACTCAAGCTCCAGAACTCAGAGTTCCAGGATCTCATGATAACTTTTTCCATTTAAAATCGGTTTATTTATGACACTGACATAACGTTATCATTTTAAATTGACAACTTACTTTTATTTTAATAAGATCTAACGTCCTCATAACTATAAAAAAACACTCGGTTAGTGTTTTTACAATGTGCAGTTCAGTCTATTTTACTCCAACACTGTGAAGATTATATACATAATCAGTTAAAAAGTGACATCTTTGGGAAATATTGGATATTATATATATTTATTACTATTTATAAATTTAGATATTACATATAATATAAGTTTTAAAATTTTGTCTTAATTAAATTTTGTTTTTAGTTGTTGAAAGTAGATTTTAAATTTTTATTTTATTTCATTTGCTAAATGAACAGTAACGATTTTGGATAAATAACTTTCTTTTTAAAAATTACAATTGTACTTAAAGCTAAGCTTCACTTACTTCCATAAAAATACGATTGCGAATTTTCACCAAACACTGTAACTACTGTGCTAAATTCGTATAGCCTTCTGTCATTACAAAAAAAAAAAGTAGTTTTCACAAAAATATGTCTACTGAACGTACGTAACTGAAGAATTTACGGAAGTCTATTTTTCACTTCGTCTTTCCTTTTGCGTATGTATTTGTGTTTACTTGTTCAGTTAGTATTTAATTTATTTGTCTATGCATAAAAATTATTCTCTGTTATTACTTTATGCTTTTAAAGTGTTTAAAACGTATTTCCTAATTGTAACTTTACAACTGAATAATATAAGTATATATTGGCAATAAAATTGATGAAGCTTATGCTAAACTTTACACATAACAAATCTTGTTATGCAAGGAATTATACGCAAAAGTGTTTATTTTGAAAATTCATCATTGATACGTATACCTCTGCGTTTTACAGAGAATTTTCATGGAAATTACTGCATTACAAATTTTACATAAATAACAAACTGTCCCAGAAAAAAAAAGTATCGTGTTTAAGGTATTTGAGATACCTGTCAGTACCAAACGAACATAGCAGTTGTGATAAATGTAGCTGAGGCTTAGTGTGGATTGCAGAGTCAAGGGAGGAAAATCTTGAGGTAAAGGTGCAGCTAAGGAGAACTTGAGTAAAATCTGAGAATTTTTTGTTTGCATTGCACAGTTAGAGAATTGAGATATCTCGTTTGAAGTGAAGTGTTACCACAATATTTGCGAGAAAAATAATTTCTCTTTATGCATCGACTTGCGAATATAGCTAAAATGTATATTATTACACATATATTATGCACAAAACATAGGCCTACATGACGGTGATTTGATAATTTACATTTAGTGTTTCGCATACTGTAACGCTGGGGAAAAGGCAAAATAAAAGTGAAAAAATACGTCGCTGATTTTGTTTATATAATGGTATCGTAACTTTTTTTTTTTTTTCATAAAATGGTTTCGTAACCATGTTGTTTGAAAATAAAAGTGACATTACAAAATACATCACTTTCATGTAAAAATTTAGAATGAATATAAATTCTGCCGTTGATGCCAGTACAGTCTTTCAATTACACCATGGTTATGTTCCTCCTTAAAAACATTACCGGTAAATTCAAAACAAGAATAATATTTCTCCCCATGTGCCATAGTTGATTTGCAGCTTGAGAAAATCTTACGGAAGGTCTGATTACTCCTTAAGAAATCCTGTTTTTTCTTAGATTTCACTGACTTTTCATGTCTGCAATGAAAATTTCTCACATTTCACTCAGAGAGGTCTTAGATTTTTCTCAATATGACTGTGCAATCGGCCCTAGGTGAGACTTGAACAATATGTTTATACATATAATTTGTGCCATCATAATGAGTAACTGTTGAAATGTCTATGGAATTGCCTTGTGTGTTGAAATAAGTTTTCGTCGTGTAGGAACTGTAGTTATACGGGCTAATTCGCCGTGTGAGAGGATTTAGTTTCGGAAGTCTTTCTTTTTAAGTAACAAATAATTGCTTACATTATTAATATTCGTGTACTTGTAAGTAAATACAACCGACATATTTTTTCCAAATTTCATTCACAATTATGACTTCAACTTTAAATCATCATCTAGATATGTAGGGCCTAATATGGTATTAAAACTAATTATGTAAACTGTGAATATTGTTGTCAATGTAAAAATTTCTAAGGAAATGTAATGCATTCCCGTTTAATTTATAACAGTGATGTTTTACATTAACGGTACAGAATAATTAAAGAAAAAATTAAAACATATCGCACTCCCAATTCAATACCAACACAACTAAAATATCTACATTTTTGAGTTGTGTATGTAGTAAAAGAAAGGATACTTTTCTTTCCCTAATGCAATAGTAACATAACCAAGAAAATCATTCCAAAAATTAAATAAAAATGTTTTGCTTTTAGCATCTTTAGCAAGTAACAGCAATGATAAGAGCTAAGACTAACAATTTTAGTATTTATGCAGCATGAGGAAAAAGAGCAGAAGTTATTTTTCAGTGCAATACCAACCCATAATGTGTTATGTTCATATTACACTGTAAAAATCCAAAAATCAGAAAGTATGTATGTGTGATAACTGCATTTATCTCAAAATGAGATATTTTGAGTTATGTTGGTATTGCATTAGGTGTGCGATATGTGTCAGTATAATTTAATTTAAATCATGCATTAAATAATTAGCCAACGTGCATGAGGTTTACGTTATTAAATTATTATTTTGCTTTGCCATAAGTGTAACACTACAGTATATTTTCATTAAGCATAGCAGTTAAGATAAAATTATTTAAATAATTAAATATAATTTTCATAAGCTACCATACATTTTTGACGAATAACTATTGTATTAGGGGAGTACCGGGGGTTGATTATCGAACCCCTGATGCAGACATAATACTAGTACCTGTAGGTATCAGCCTGCCACTGAAGGGTAACGGGGAATTAGGCCCTAGAATGGATTGGCGCAGGAACGAATGGGGGCGGGGTAAGTGGGATATCCCCGAGAAAAACCCGCCGACCAGCGTCATCGTCCGGCACGATCCCCACACGTGAGAATCCGGGGACCGATCCCACTGAGAATCCAACCCGGATCAATTTAGTTGGGGGCAGGTGCTCTGGCCACTGCGTCAAATGTAGCCAACCTCCCACCACCAATTTTTGTATAAAAATAAAAAAAATTTTTACTGGATTAGGAAAGTAAAATATTGGTATCTTTAAACTTCCTTACTCTAACCGACGCTGATACACTGATTGATAGTTTTACAATAAACATAGGTGTGGTCTATGACAGGCGTATACAACTTTCACAATCTTACGCCATTCTGAAGATGTGTTTTAGAACTACCTAGAGCCTTTTGTTATGAACAAACACAACGATGATCGCTGCATTACCATTACCTGTGTACTGTTATGTCAACTATGTTTACCTACATATATAGCTACATCAAAACCCAAAATCGATAGAGGATTGTACAGTGACCAGGTGTTAAAAAAGGTTTGAAGTAGGAACATGAAATTATTAACGAATGTCGGAATTGATACATAAAATTATGTACGCATGTAAGAGTATGTGCTTTAAAATGGTTTGGAAGGTTAATAAAGCTGTTATAACTGAAATATTAAAATTTGTTACTGTTCCCTGGGGACGCTTCTCGCGACAAATCTTTTGTTCGAGATAATCTTAATTTCCTTGTTATTTAACTATCATTATACGAGAGACAGAAGGAGAGAGGAAGGGAGGGAGGCAGGCAGACAATAACTGGACATCGCCAATCTCACCTAATGAGATCAATATGCAGCAAACCCGCTGAGTGGGCGGGCGTACGGAGTGAAATAAATGCCCAGTAGTAAATATTACTTTATCGTCCAATATGCAGATCAGAATAAATACATATTCATAAACTATCAAAGCATTTTCGATGATACAGATTGCCCACACTGCTCAGGTTATAAAGTAGATGAAAAATTGTTATTTATGTTAAGTATTGACATGCACTAACAGTGGAAAATCTGTTATTTTCGGGAATCTTGTAAGGCAAAGCAAACTGATGACAGCTCCTACATTTGCTAAAGTTATATTTTTAGTGTCCATAACCATCAGGCTCATTAACACTACTAAACCACACGGAAATCCAAACTAGTGGTAGAATTTATGTTCGTTTGGCATTGCCTCATGTAATTACGTAAAACGATTAGATTGTCTATCAGTAGTTAGGTGCTATTTAATTATACATGAAATAACATTTCATACTCTAAAATAAATTACTAATTTTTCTTGGTCGAACATTTAACTTTCCAAAAGTAGGCTACTTGTCTTGGAACTACGGCAAACTTACCTAAGCCCAGTGTTGTGACCTCTAATTCTCAGCCCTCCCGCTATCCGCGTTTCATTCTGCGGGCCGAACGGGCAGCTCTCATCTATCACAGAGGGGTCGCTCGCGACGAAACGTCTGCAACACCTAACTGGTAGTTGGTTGATCATAGATCTGAATAAAGATGTACCGGTACCTTGACAATCGTAGTTCGAAATGCATTTGTATAGCTAACATTCAATGCTTTTGAATTTCACATTAATTTCGTTGTATAAAACAGTGCAAACATAAAAACCGCAAAAACATAATCGCCGCTGATGTACTACGAATTTTTAAGTCCTGTGAAAATAGTAATGAGCATTGACACCAGTAAGTTGTATTACATATTTTATTGTGTATTATAAATAAATAATATCAGTTAAAATAAAATTTTAATGGGACGTCACACAGAAACAGCGGACGTTGTTGTTAAAACGAAAACAAGCTACAATGGTAAATAATACACGTGTGTGTTGGTATCACTGAGTCTGAACGTTTGTATTGTTACCACCTTTCGTAAATAACTGATTTGTTTATTTTATAATACAAAATCGAGTGAACTTATTTTCTAAAAAATTGCAGTAACCTTGAAAACAATTTCATTTCGAACAAATCAAATTACTAACTTCGGCGCGGATTTTTACAAAGGTTAGTCAAATTAGTTTCCATTTTCACCCGTGTTTATTTACTTTTGAACCCGTTGGTATCCATGTTCTGATTGGCTGCGCACAGCGCACACGCACAGAATTTTTAGGATTTAGCTCAACTTTCTGTGCGCTGATCCTGTGCTATTTTGCCGTGCGTGTGCTATTTGTTATTGTATATTGTATCGTGTGCCACCCAGAATGCTGGGATTCAACTTTCTGTGCGTGTGCTGTTTTCTGTGCGAAATCAATAGTAGCGGAGCCTTTACTTATACGCTATATATTTCTTGCTACCAGGTGATATGTACTGAATCAGTTTCTTTTCTTTCAAAATCGCCCGCTCAATATTATATTTTCTACTGCGATTGTAAGTCCGTGCCTGTTTACGTCTCTGAAATTTTACAATGTTGAAAAGAGTCAAAGAAATAACAAATAGCTACGTCACTGTTTACTAGAACAACTACGACTATGACACCGACGACCGACACCGCACCTAACAAAAAAATGTCACGATAAAACCAACTACCCAGTGAGCCATCCGCACATCCCAACTCCTCCACGCGGTTGGCAGAGATGCCACTAGGAGCGGAGGAGCGCCACCGTACAGTAGCTTATCGCGGCTGCACGACACCTCACCATGGCTGCTCGTCGCGTCGTAGAATATGTCGCGCACTTGTTACTGCGCACACACACTACAACGAGTCCATAGTTCGCATTGCTATAAACTTGGTATCGTTGTAATTAGGAAGAATGCCGCTATTTGCTCAAAACAAAATATTTGAATTAAAGAAAACGGTATTCGTTTTTAGTGCACCTAAGTAGTCGACAATTTTCGACATTAAAAATCATATTTTCAGCAATTTAAAAAAAATACGAAGATGCGTCCTTTCATGTTTTTATAACTTTTGGCCATTAGGTCGCAACATTTAATCTCAACGTAAATTATTTCATTTCAGTAAGTCTGACAGTTTTCCTTGGTTGCATGTGTCCGTAATCATGCATATTTGGACTTTGACATGACGTTATTTGAATACTATGCATGCTACATTTTTTCCATAAGAGGAAAATGCAGTCTTAAGTGACGTCTACAAAACTTACATAATTTCGCACTCAAATAAAAATATTAATTTCACACTTTCACACCTACTTTGTTGATTTTTTTCCAAATTTCCATTCAGAATTTCATCAATTTGTATTTAAATTCAAAAATATTTTACTTTTGTTTTTAGATAGATCAACTTCTAGCCTACAACATTGTTAATTCACTACGAATTTTTTTTTTCAGTTTGGTATGTCAATTGGTATGAGTGTCGTACATAAAACCGTAACATGCGAATTTTGACAATTTTACGCAGTATCTATGAGAGGCAAAAGATTTCGTAACAGCAAAATTCGGTCACAATTTATGTCTAAAATAAGGGGATAAAAATTCAGGTAGATATATAAAAATTAAATTATAACCGTAAAAATCTCTGAAGACCATGATATTACGTAACCATCACAGCATTCGCAAGGAGTGATTTCGGGAAAGCATAGAATACTATATTAGAATGTCTGCAGACGGGTATTGAGACCGGGTCCTGCCGAATTTGTGTCCAACGTGTCACTGTTGCGCTACCTCGCTCGGTAAAAACCGGAGAAAAGAAAACACGTGAACAGAACAAAGAAATTAGTCAGTAAAGCTAGTACGGCCATCGAGAACTACGTCATGTGAAGTTATTTCTGTAATAATGTAAATATTCAAATGTACTTCTGCTTCTTCTTCTTCAAGCTTAAGGTCTTTTGACCTGTGGCGACCTCAGACGTATTCATTGTTGTTGGTCTTGCATTTGTTTACTAGGTCTGCCTACGTTACAGAAGCCTTTTGGTTGATACCTAGGATGACTTTGTTGCACTTAGAAGCTTCACGTTTGCTAGTATTCTTCACAATTGTTGTATAAGTTGTATGTGTCAAGAGGTTGTAGAATTTCTTTATTCCGTAATCTGTAACTCCTTGTCCCTCCAATACTGAGCGAAGTAACCGGTATTGAGTTATATGTACTTATTCTATGATTATAGACAAGGGCAGGTAAAGTCTCTAAGAATTACAAGCATTGTTGTAAAAGAAAACTGCTTATCGCGTGAGTATCTAGCAAGCTATGCGTCGCCCTGCTGCAGAATAAGCTGACCTCAGCTTGGCAATCCTGATTCCTAATGGGCGAACCACTAATCTGGCGTACAAAGAAGTTCTTAAGTTCACGAGAATATTTGATGCTATACGTATTACACTCGAACAAAGTCACAGCAAGCTGCCAATCTTAACAAGCCCCACTTATAACTACGCATGTATGTTTCTTATGTCACGGCACCCTAATCAGGAATATATTCTGCGTCCCCTCGATACGGCTGAAACAGCTTTATCAGACTGCCCTATATTGAAAAAAATTCTCGTGGTTACAAAATAGACATATGATCACTCGTTTTAATGCACTGCGTACTTTCTGCTAAAGGCCAAGCTTAAAATCCCAAAAAAAACTAGTACGAAAAAAATTGCGCACCAGTTTAGTGATGCACGCATAAACGTGTTATTAATCTTGAAGCTCTGCCCAATATCACCCACATCACTACCATGATTTATATTGCATGCAGGGCGTAAACAAGCAATGCCTTAAAAACACCGCCTACCAGAGTGTTAGAGACTAGAAGTGACAGAACTACACCGAAAAATAGTATATAGTTTCAGGTACCATACTTCTGTTAAAATAAGGACAACAAAACAGTTTGGTTATTGGTACTACTCTGGACAGTTCCTTTAACAATATGTGTGGTAGAAGTTACCATCGTGTGTGTAAAAGCAACAAGGCTCTTTGTTTCTTCTACAAAACAGATTGTTGAAGGAACTGTCCAGAGTAGTACCAACAACCAAATTGTTTCGTTGTCCCTATTTTATAACGGTGGTATGGTACCTGCAACTATATACTTACTCTTTTTTCAGTGTATAAGGGCGACCTTGCAGCGCGCATCAAATGCCGCATCACCACAACGAAACAAGCACTGAACAAGCGTGTGAGATTCCCGCCGATTAACTTATACTACGGGCCTTTATTGATGGAAAGTCTGTAACGACGATCAGTGCACAGTTATAACAGAGTTTCAGACACATCCAGTTAGAACATTTGAATTACGGCATTCAGAAAAGGTCGATTTTAGATATGCTGAGGACTAATATAATATTTTTTAATAAACACGGTGTGGCTATAGTGACATTCCATTCTTGTTCGAGGTGTATGTTTGTACGTTGGCACAATCAGCTCATCTGGAATAATTTAGGGGAAAAAAGCGTATTTCCCAGTACATTTGAAGTGCGTGGTAGGAGGCGCCATTAATGCGACGTGCTGAAAGCGTTTTGGGCGTTCTAAAACCTCTTGCTACGTTACACGAGTATGCTTTGGTGCTGCATGGCGTACTGTTGCGGAGACTATATTTCATTTTATAAACGTGGTCGCAGACGTAAGTTTTGAGTACAAAACGAAAACTATACGCGTATTTTATTACTTAAACACTGTTATGATATTAACCGGTATAAATGTATCGATCTGCTAAAAAAGGCTACACCTCTTTTTATTTTATATTTTTTTGCAATGCCAATTTATTGAATTAATACAAGATCAGATGTTAAACAATGACTACCAGTTGGTTTACCTTCAAACATGAGCATTATTAATTAACTGTATGTAGCTACAGTGTTTTACAAAATTTCATTAAAGTACAATGTAATTTGCATAAAATTTTGAATACATTAGTGCATCGGCAAAGGCCCCCGTCTCCATGATGATAATGTCCTTCTCACGCAAGGCTGAGTAATAATTTTGAAAGTGTAACTAGTGAGCAGTTTCACCAGTATGTTAAGGAATTATATTGTTATGAAAGAGGATTCTGGAATACAATTAACATTTGATAATTACTGTTTTTGGCTATTTTGAAAAATTTCATGTAAAGTTAACATGGCCTTTCCCAATAGTCTGATTCATATAACATACAAACGTGCAATAACTCACAATTAAGCGATGGTTTCAAAATTGTCGCTCAAATATGGTAGTCTAGCTGTATTATTCCAGCAAGTTCTAGGGGTTATTTCGGAAAAGCTTTGATTGCGGAAAAGAGAATGGTTGTAAGGTGGGTATGCGAGAGCGTCACTTGGCTGGTGAAGGATTGCACAAACACTGTGGCCGCGTGCACAGAGGTACCTGAGAGGCGGCAAGCATCACTGCCAGCATGACTCAGTGAGGACGAGCTCAGCCATTCACGAGGCTAGATGCTGTGAGCTCTCTGGTCCAGGAATAGCAGACCATTGCTGCGCTGCCTGGTGGCGACATACACCCCATCACTATCTACTGTCCGCGCGCCAGCTGTCTCTCCCTGGCGGGTATGCGCATATATTCTCTCAATATATAAATAATACAACGAGGCTGCTAGCAGTTCGACGCGTATGCTAGCCGGGTCGTGTTTGCTGCAGTGTTAGTGTAGAATACTTACATTTAGGACGGAAAATGCATACACTCTGACACGCGGAAAGTACCCACCTCCATTCAGGTTTACCGACGAGGTCTGTAACTTGGGTTTGTTTCACATTCTACAGTGTAGTCCACAAACAAATGCATATTTGCGTTGGGTGGGAAATGTCATTCTATGAACGAAATACCAAAATTTATATTCATAAAATAATTCATTGTTAACTTAATTATAGAATGAAATTCAATTAAATTAGTACTATTTAAAATATATTTTGAAATCAAATTTTGATATACGATGCATAAGTGACGGGGTTAGCCTTGGCAGGGAAATATTTCAGCTTTAGACGTTCAAGAATTAACCCAATAAGTCACGTGACCCAGAGTTGGTTGCAAGTATTTAGACATTAACCTAGCGATCGAGCCAACCTAGTCTTGTGACTGAACGAACCTACCGTATCCAAGAGGGTTACTTAATATAACCGCCTATGAAAAGGAATATCAAAAATGGCTTTTAGATTAGTGCAGTCGTTCATGGAGTAGACTATATATACATGGAGCTAGTTTACACGTATTAGGCTCAGAACCGAAGGAGATGTAAGGACTACACTGACGCAGACGCCTAGTGCCGCATCGCTCCTGTACGCAACTCTCTAAACTAGGACGCCACTGTTTCCCGTTGTGATGCCGGAAATATGGGACTTTGAAAAGTTGCTAACATTTTATTGGTGAAAAGTCTATTCCAACGTGCATTGAATAACACTGGAATAATTTTGTGTCAACATTAGCATTGTTATATAGGAATTGTCTCAACCTAAACGTGGCTTTCTAACTGTTTGCAAAGCAATTCAACAGACATGTATTCTCTCGCTTGCCTGACACTTGATCTGTGTTGTAATGTACTCGAAGAAATTTAATTTTTTTAGTACCGTTAAATTTATCCTATGCATTTTATCTTATATAAATTCCATATGGTGAGAGAACAGTACTTCGGGACATTGTGAATGCTATAAATGTTATGTACTACCAATAAAACCTATTTAAAATACTCGTATTCAGATTGTTGTATCTCAAAATAAAAAATGTAGTGGATGTGTATAGTTGAAATTATTTTAAGAGCATGCATAGAACTTGCTACGTTGTCAGAGATGATTCAGTACCTTGCAGCGATAGGACAATTGATTCTCATAGAAGTGTCACTCTTACAACCCATTTGATTCCAAATTTTTGACATGGAACAATACGTAGGGAAGATATATCATTAATGGTTCTGAATAATAAGTGTTAGTGTTACAAACAATTATTGATGACAGGTTTCCAAAATATTTTTATATTACATATTTTGAATTATGTAGCAGGGGTAGTATTTTAGTTTGTTTTACACCAAACACACGTGTTCCATTCGTTCTCATAGATGTTTGAAATGTTGTTACTACCGTAATTTTGAGTATTTGCGACATTCTTCATACAGAATCTCACTAAATGCAGTCACACATACACACACATACATACACACACATATATATATACATATACATATATATATATATATATATATATATATATATATATATATATATATATATATATATATATATGATGAAAGTAACCCTTACATTTATATTCATATGTTTCTATATGGCGATATTAATGCCTATGTACTTATTAATTTGTTTTATCAAACAAAACTAGAAAGCGTGTGAAACTTTATTTCTTTTATCTAACGAATTCATTACATAACTTAACATTTCAATAAACAACATCTACCATGTAAAAAATATTTTGTTCAGTGAAACTGTTACTTAATTATTTTATAGAAAATTTATTCTGAAATCCGTACAGTTAATAATAATAATAATAATGAAAAACATATTTTGTTAGTGCATTATACGCAAATTTTTGACTACAATTAAATGTATACACTTTGTGTACCTATTAATTAGTTTGCTGTATTTATTTTAAAAAGTGACGAGTATAAATGGATTCGTTAATAGGGAGAAATATCACAATTTGAACTGATATTTTTACTGTGAATGAAAATAATTATATACGGTTGCCTTTACTAAAGTTGTATATGAGTGCGCATTGCCAATGTGTGTGATTTAATTTCTTAGGTTTACTTATTTTGCCTTGAACTGTTTCGTATTTTCGGGCGTTAGAGGTGGATAATATGGTACTCGGGTGCGTCATTGATGTAAATGTTTTTTCTCATTACTTACTGCAGCCCAAGGGTCCGCGGTGGCCGAATGGTTAGACCATTCGCCTTCCACCAAGGCGATTCGGGTTCGATTCTCTGCGGGGTCGGTCCCCGGATTTTCGCATGTGGGAATTGTGCCGGACGATGCCGATGGTCGGTGGGTTTTCTCGGGGATCTCCTGTTTCCCCCGCCCTTTCATTCCGGCGCTGCTCCATACTCACCTCATGACATCCCTCACCAGCGCTAAAGACCTCGATGTTGAGCGCTGACCAAAATATCTCACTGTTTACTGCAGCCAATCATACACTAAGCAAATATGTTTAACCTTGACATCAAATAAACATCCAGAACTGTGTCTAAAGCGAACGGTGCGGTGGGCTCTGTGACCATACACGGCTATAAATTTCATTTCCTTCCAGTACGTTTACACAAAAAAAAACTGTTTTCTGATGGTCAGAAAACGTTTTGTCAATATGGGCCTCACTAAATATTTTTTAGTGGTTAATTTGTTTCTGTTGTAACTGCACAACTTTACTAGGGGTAGTAAATAATTGTGTGGCTACCACAAAAAAAATTGTTTATGTCCATAATGACGAAATATTTTGTAGTGTTTATAAAAATCATCTATTTCAGCACACGATCGCGTACATATTGCAGAGAAATGTCGTATATGTCCAGTAGTGTACACTTGAGTTCTCAGCATCCATTGCAATCAGTTAAGATCTTTGCTACATGATAAATAATGCTATCAAAAGCGGCATAGGGAATTTTCAATTGTTGTTGTCGGGCTATATCTCGCGGCGTACCGTTATATAAGCAATGCCACGTGCATTCGTGTCATCTCTCTATAAGAATTCACTGACTGGCTGTCATAAAACTGCATTCCAAACCACTAGACTTAGAAAACATGAAAAGTTTTGTGTTGGTTCCACTCAGATCGTCGGCGAGCACTAAGAAGCGATTTTTAGAAATTCAATCCCTAAAGGAGTGAAAGAATTTTCAAAGAATCATCGAGATACCTCCAAGCCAACGGCCTATCTTCGCGATTTTCACATCAGTTGGAAAATCATGAAAATTAATTTTAGACAATTACTTTTTTTTTAATTTCACCTTTAAAGAGGTGAAAAGTTCATAAATGGGTTTCCTATTAATTATGTTTATCGAATCCTTCGGAAAAAAGAATTGCTTGTCACTTCAGAATGATTCTTACGTAAATACCCAAACAGCAGTTACAAGATTTATATATATATATATATATATATATATATATATATATATATATATATATATATATATATATATATTCGAAATTCAACCCGCAATGAGCTAAAAACGGGAAATATGTTTTTAACGAATAGTCTATATAGCTAGCACACAACTGGCTATCACCGTGATTTAACGTAACTTGTATAAGTATACAAATAAATGGTTGAGATAGGACTCCAAGACGTTTTAAAATTAAATCATTATGGGGGTGAATAAACATTGAGTGTGTTTTCAATTATTCCTCCATATCTATAGAAACAGTCGAGATATCGAAGTGCTATTTGCTTTTGTAAGATGCTTACGTAAACACCCAAGATGTTGTTTAAGGATATTTTACGGATTCGACCCAAAAAAGGTAAAAAAAAAAAGGATAAAATGAGTTTTCGATTTTCAATCGATGTATATCGACACACTGGCTTCTAGCTATTGTAGTGGTTTTATCATAAGATTGATGCTTACTTTAAAACCTGGATGACTATTTCAAAATTTTTCGAAATTTTCCACGTGAGGTGAAAAGGGGAGAAAAGCGGGGAAATATGTTTTCAGTTAATCTTAAACCCAGCGTCACTGAGACGCCGGTAGAACAACCTGTAATGTAATTTAAATTTTTTTCGAATTCAGTCTCTTAGAAGCTGAAAAAACATGCAATGTGTTTCAGGTAAATCCTTGATAACTATCGAACCCGTAGAGAGATACGGTTTATTTTCATTTCAGACGGGTCACTAGGTAAATGGCCGCAAATCGATTTTGACAATTTTCTAAATTTGAACTCTCAGTACTTTAGAGGTGTTATATGTGTTTTCTAATGGATCGTCGATTTAGCTTAGACTGAACAGGCTATCGTCGAGACTTTAAACTCAGTTGGATACTTAAAAAAAGTATCAAAGATGTGAAATTAAGATGTTTAGAAATCCGATGCCTAAAGGAGTTAAATAGCATAAAATTTGTTTTACATAAATTTATGATATTAATCTAACCAGAAGAGATATTGAGGTGTATATTGCGTCATAATGACGCTTGTCTAAATACCTAAAGAACATATATGTAAGTGTTTTACTGTATAACACAACGTAATTATTAAAAAGACAACCTAGTATTTTAAACCTTCAAGGCAGACGATCCGAAAATCAAGTACGATAAGCGAGAAATAAATTACACATGAGTTTTCATACTGCAGTAGTTCTATCGATACATGTTGTTGTACGACCTCTATGAGCATAGGGAATGAATATTTTATTTTTTAAGTTATTTTCATGAATAATTTCAACGTATTTAAGCTTCGTCTGTGGTTCGCGAGTATCTGTGCATGAATTTCGTTTAAGACTGTGCAAATGTGCAACTATAACTCTTAAAAACTGCAAGGTTCCATTTGGATGAAATCGTTCGAAGGGGTAAAAAATAGATTATGCAGTCCACTATCCACTGAAGTTCCTCGGCAGCATCAGCCTACGTATACCATCTCAAAAGATTAACCTGAAGGTTGGGGTACGAGATAAATTTCTGCAAATCTTAACTGGCCAAAACTCTCTATTGTCACTAATCTTCAAATGATGGTTTTGATGTATATATATATATATATATATATATATATATATATATATATATATATATATATATATATATACACATATGTGTGGGTGTGTGTGTGTGTGTGTGTAGTTGTGAGCACCGTCGCCAATGTTTGTGCTATGGGGAATTCAGTATATTACCACGTAAGCTAAGTGCTTCTTTCGATTACCCTCTTACATTTAAGGTACTGTAATTACACTTCAAGGTCAATTTAGTCGTGACTATAAATAAAGCACAGGGGAAGTCGTTTATAGTGGCAGGGACAGGCTTAGCACTACGTTTCGCGTATAGGCAGTTATAGCTACTTATCCTGCAGCAGAGTTAGCTCTGCTAACGACTTGGTCTTACTAAATCCTGAGGACTGAACTGAAAGCTGGCGTATAATTGGAGTAAATATTATCTGTTGTGAGTAATACACGCGAGCAAAGCCGCGGGCGGACTGCTAGTTAGTATATATAACCACTTGTACTGCTTGAAACACTGTAATTAGTTTATATATTAATTACATATTTATAAGTGGCAAACATGACGATTCGAGACTCAACATCAGATAATAACATACTATCAGAAGCAACATAAAGAAGTCATAACTGTTATTGTGCCAAATTATGTGGAATTCATGACTTTGGTTTACACAACCGCTTGTATTTCAAGACCTACTGTAATGTGTTTGCTTATCAATTATAAACGAAAACAAGGTAAATGCTTCGTTACTTACATGTCAATGTCCTAACCGACTATACAATTGGGTCTACCAGACGTCATTGTTGCCGACCATCCACTAACAACAAGACAATACAAATAGAAAATGATTCCGATAAAATCAACGTCACGTCTCTTCTGATACTACATAATTATTCTTCACAAAGATTGAATGGGAAACCAATGTTGAAATTAACAACTTATATGTGGATCAAAAATAAATGAAAGCGTTATACGAAAAAAATGTTAACATGAATTGCCTTAGCAAGTATTTTTGAAACAATTATTATTCGCTGGGCATTTTTGGTAAAACATACATTTTAAAGAGTTATTTTAGATATAAAATATAAATGATAAATTTGTGAAATGTCTTATGTTGCAGTATTATTCAGAAACTTTGCGTTTTTTTTTTCTTTTCGTTTTGTGTGAAAAAATTTTATTTAAAATTTATTCTTGAGAAATAATTAATTTTAATATACATTCGTCTTTTTAACTCCGTGACTGGAAACTTGTTAGCAGAACCATTTAAATATTTGTTTGTGATAACCATTGTTAGTAAATTATTGAGTTATAACTAACTGAACGTAGCGCTGAGAACAGTACAGTACATTTGCGTTTTTAAAGTAATAAACTCCTACATTTTCAGAATGTAAGAAATTTAAAGCACAGCCATATCAAAGCTACGCAGCAATAAATAGGATCAGTTTGTGGTAAAATATTATTGAACTTTTGCCACTTTTGCCATTTTCCTTAGTAAACTCGCTCATAAAGTAGCATGTTTCAATTTAAAAGTATTATTTTCAGTACTGTGCATGGCTATAAGCTGACACGAACGTTCTTACCTTTCCAATGCCATTTAGCTGATCATATAATGCCGTTATTTTGTAACTTAGTAATTTCTCTGCCGTTTACCAGTGTAGCTCATTTTTGTGTGTATTCTATAAGGCACGTTTTTGAATGAGAATTGTGGGTACTTGCCAGGCCAAAATCTTATAATGCTGTAACACCTGAAACGAAGTACTTGTGTTTTATAGTTAAGGGGTTAAAAGTCATCGTCTATACAAAAAGTAAAGTCATGCCTAAAATGTTTTAAAAAAATTCATTTTAACTGTGCAATATAGGTAAAGGTATTTCACATGGCCGATGCTTTAGTCCTCCAGAGCAGTAAGGGCGACTCAGACACTGGTGTTTTACATATCGTAGTCTCTACAGGCAAGACATTGAACTGGCGTGCTGACTTTCCGTCGCATTCTCGCCTCTATCATAATTTTACTAACGACCCTGTTGTTTTAAGTCATAAAGATAATGTTTTGAGGCACTTTGTACGCGATTTTCTCTCTATAATACAACGAAAATTGCCATTTTGTTTGATTATACTTAAACTCACCGAAAGGAACCTCAATAATGTTAAAAGACTAAATCTACCAGTCCGTTACAAAAACATTTATACGTGCTGTTATTACGCAGACAGAATTAAAAATAATGCGATGTTGTTTATTAACAGATATAGACTAAAAATTTACACAACTTTTGGCAGCAGGGTCAGCAAACAACGAAAAAGGGAGTGGGAACAGTAAGTTGGGCGTATTTCTCAGTAAGTGTAAGCGACTGCGAGTGTAGCAACATCTAACTATAACCATAAATGGACATGATTGCGTGAAATAATGCAATTTATTATGTACTGAATATTACAAATTTTGACTCCTTATCTCTAATAGTTAAGACGTTTTGTAATAAAATTACAAACAATTCTCTGCTCGTGTTTTGTATGGCATTGGAGTTAAATATTTTCAAGTGGTATCACTATAGCAAATTTGACATTTCTTAACGATTTGTACTACTCGTCTGTCACACACATTTTTTTATTGAAAAATGTTCTTACATGTTCGGATCTTAGTTAACACAGTTATTAACAGAAGCAATTTTCACTTAATTTAATGGTTTCATGTCCTCATGTTGTTCCAACAGTATATTGTAATGCGGGACGAACAGGTTTGCATATGATTTTTTACGTTAATTTCTCATGATCAAAATGGCAAACGTATTGGTTTTAAGTGTTAGATAAGTGGAACCCAAATGGAAGATCATATGATTACTCTGAATAAAAACTTACCAGAATACACAGCTATTTAGGCTTACAAACCAAACGTATCACTAAATATTCATGATAAATATTAGTACATAATTGCATGCATTTAGATATTGCTATAGCCAGTTACTTGCTGATATGACCACTGAAATAATAATAATAAAATTCGTATAGCCGACTCATCTAAGCCAGTAAATAAACAATGTATTGACTACTGGTTTTACATTTTAAGCTATATGATTGGCAGTGCAGCAAAAGTTTATGTCTCAATTCAGAAGTCACGTGTTCCTTGGACGGCGCTCTAAAGGTAATGTGTTCTCGTACCGCTTCTTTACTGAACCTTCTCGTGCGCAGATATCGTAACACAAAATACACAACAGTTTGTTATAGACGAGGCAAATTTAGTAATACAAGAAATCACAAGTATATCTATTAAACATTCTTTACCCAATGCAAATGCACATTAAGAGCGCAGCCTACCACAACTTTCATCACCATTTTTTATATTTTTTTATTTGTACCAGATATTTTTTTCTTATTTTAGACACAACATGTGAGTAAATTTGACTCAAATGAAATTTTTTTATCTCTCATAGTTTCCGCGTAATGCTTGTTTAAGTCATATTTTGCATGTTTCCGTTTTAACGACTACCGGTAAATTAAAACGAACTGATATACCAAACTCAAAAATTAAACAGTGGATAAATACACTGCAGGCCACAATGTCATGCTCATAAAAATAAAGAATAATAATTATTTGTATTAAAAAAATTATTGATTTTTTTTTTAATTTTTATTTTCAGTTTCAGCATTTAAAAGAATATAGTTTTTATTCTTTATTTTTATGAGCATGACATTGTAGCCTGCAATGACTGTATCCACTGTGATTTTTTTGAGTTTGGTATATCAGTTGGTTTTAATGTAGTCGTTAAAACGGAAACATGTAAAAAAAATTACTTTAACAAGCCATTACACGAAAACTATGAGAGTTAAAAAAATTTCTTAAGAGCCGATTTTAGTCACATTTTGTGTCTAAAATAAGAAAAAAAATATCTGGTACAAATAAAAAATAAAAAAATTTTGAAAATTGCTGTAGACCGCGCCCTTAACACGGAAAGATACACTACGACTCGGACATATAGAAATACAATACGTTTTATTATTCATGTAATGCGTTTATAGCATAGTGAACTAAGAGAAATGAAGACTGCTTCATTATCTGTTTAGATAATAAACTGGCAAAATAATTACTCTGCTTACGATCGATCTATTAGTAGTCAAAACAAATTTGAAATAAACCTGTATTTATTCATATAATGGGGCCTGCCAAAATGGCACACCTACAAATACAGACCTACATAACATAATAGTCACATGATTAACATTCATATGTGCTGTTCTTACGCAGACTGATTTAAAAATAATATGATGTTAAATAACAGATATAGAACGACTAAAAATCTGCAAAGTTTTTGTCAGCAGGGGCAGTAAACAGCGAAATAAAAGTGGGTGGGAACGGTAGGTTTGGCGTACATATTTCTCAGTAAGCGCAAATAATTGCGATTGTAGCAACGTCTAACTATAAACCATAAAAAGATAAAATTTGGTTGATTGGTCGAATAGCACACAAGCTATGAAATCAATTTTTTTTTCAATTAGGTGATATTACGCTAACACATTTCGAAATATTCACCTGGCGTGAACAAAATGAAAACATTACAGTCGTTGTACATTACAAAGCGTTATATGATATGTGCATCGAGATATGTGGGGCCGCGGTGCCAAGTAGTCAGACAACTGGCCTCCCATCCAGCCCCAGTTATAACATTTGTATTCGTAGTGCAGTAACCTGATCCTCGGATATACTCCTCATACGAGAATTTTGATTTGTTTTGAGCGAAACATAGACAAATAGGATAAATGATTCCAAATAGATCTTGAGTGATCAGAAAATATTTCATACGCTGTCATTTTGAACATACTGTAACACACCAAAATCAATTAAGGGCGCGAGATACCACAATTTTCATCACCATTAATTTATTTTTTATTTGTACAAGATATTTTTTTTCTTATTTCAGACACAAAATTTGACTAAATTTGGCTTTTATGAAATTTTTTTATCTCTTATAGTTTTCGCGCAATGGCTTGTTAAAGTCATATTTCGCATGTTTCCGTTTTCAGGACTACACTAAAACCAACTGATATACCAAACTCAAAAAAATCACAGTGGATAAAGATATTGCAGGCTGCAATGTCATGCTCATAAAAAAATGAATAACAATTATTTGTACTTTTAATAAATGCTGAAACTCAAAATAAAAATTTTTAAATTCAATAATTTTTTTAAATACAAATAATTTTTATTCTTTATTTTTAAGAGCATGTCATTGTAGCCTCTAATGTATTTATCCACTGTAATTTTTTTGAGTTTGGTATATCAGTTGGTTTAAGTGTAGTTCTTAAAACGGAAACATGTGAAATGTGACTTCAACAAGCCATTACGCGAAAACTATGAGAGATAAAAAAATTTCATAAGAGCCAAATTTAGTCACATTTTGTGTCTAAAATAATAAAAACTATATCTGGTACAAATAAAAAATGGTGATGAAAGTTGCGGTATACGCGCCCTTAATACCGTTCTGTGTAGTCGTTTTGATAGTCACTTACATTTTTGTATATTAACTTATGTTGTAAAATGATTTTCTATTAGGCGAAACGTAAATAAAAAATGTTAATTTTTTAATTCTGATGAAATAATTGTGTTTCAATTTAATGATACTTTGTTTAATTAAATAAGTGAGTCCACGAAAATCTTACATGTTCAACAACTCGCGGGACTACGGTGAAACCATAAAACTTAGTTTTAATGAATTCCAAGTACAATTGTAACTTTTGCTACGTATTGGAATTAGTAAACATGTTTGTGAGGAATTGACAAAAAAAAAGACATACAATTCGGAAGCAAGAAAATGTTTTTATAACATCGGCGACCTCCGGAGTGATCTTGGAAATTTAGAGCAGACTTCATTGAGCTTCTGCGTGGCTCCAGTTGTCAACTCAACCTTGGAATGGGAACGAGGTCCAAGAAGTCAAGTTTGGCCGTCGTTGCAGTTTTGATGACCTTCTGAACATTTGTAAAGTACACACAAATAGATACGTAGTGGGCAATAAGGTTTAAGACCACAGCCCGCATAATATTTTCGATATTAATTTTCGTTCAAAGTTACTGAAAGGCTGGATTGATTGATGTCAATTATGTAATAATTGTAACTTATTAAAATAAGCTTTCAGAGTAACATACACTGATCGTAAAATCTCAAGAATGTTTCTCATTCTCAGACGGACTGCCGTGGTTCTGAATACATTAAAGAGCTTTTAAATAATTGTTCAGTAAATTTCCAAAAATATCTCCGTCTCCTCGTTGTTCTATGTTAAGCTACCGCAAATCGATATATTTTTTTTTTTTGCGTAGTTCACTGCAATAATGTTTCTAGTATTTTGTTCTGTAATTGTTTAAAATAGTTTTGTCCATTTTCTGACTACATTGCTAGAGTCTCCGATTTATGATAATTGTTTGGTAACTTCTAATTTTCTATTTTGTTGGATAAATAAAGGTAAAAAAAAAAAACAACTTCCACATTAATTTTTTCAACCCTATAAAACACTAGGCACTTACAATAGTTTTATCGTCGATCGTGAAGACTGTAAAAATTCGTAGGCTTTATAAGTCCTCTCGGCTAAGTAAAAGTTTACGTTTAGAATGTAAACACGGCATGACAAAAATACGTAAAATATAAGCCACATTACTAAGTACTATTTTGTACTCTGCTTGGTGATAGTCGAACTATTTTATCAGCTGTGTCACATAAGCAAAAAATTAATAAAATTTTTATGTAAAAGTAAATGCATTTCACGCCTGTACCAAATTCAATGAAATTCGGTCTACGGGATCTAAAATTTTAAGTGCGTAGGAGGAGACAAACAAACACATACCGAAACACACATAACAACAGATAGGAATATGATCTCACAAGCCAACTTTTCTTCGGATAGTAGCCTAATGAATGTGCATCAAAAGCGGTTTTTGAAGTGCTGTGGTCAGCGTTATTATTTTTCGGTCATCCGCCGGGCATTTTTCCACAAATATATAGTTACATGTTTCAATCCCACGCATATAAATGTTTATCTCACTAAACGCGTACGTTGAGTTTATAAAATTAAAAAATATGTTAGTAAGCCCGTTTTGACTGTTCAGTGATATGCTATACAAAGAAATGTCTCTGCCTTTTTTAAATACATTTTTTTGTTTAACCACTAATAAATTGGTTCGGATAAAGTTTTTGCTTCTTTTGCCAGAAACAATTATAAATTTATGTTTAAATTATTTTCGGGTAGATACACTCTAGTCTGTTATCATTTAGAATTGTATGGTAAATATTGGTAGCGTGTGGTGAACAGTTAAAATGTAAGCTCGTATTTCTTCAGCATTGTACAGTCTCGTTCCACGCAGCAGGCACAAATATCCACACTGGAACTAAGTCAATCCGAACGCAATCCGGCCACACACGACCTAGCTGCGAGGTACCTACTTATCATACAGCATGGCGTGAAATAAGATGTGTAATTATGTATGAGTGGTTAAAATATAACAGAATACGTGAACATGTACAGTTAGAGCAAATACCAGTTCACCCTGCAGCACATACATCACAGGCCACTGGTAATTACATAACTAATTCATTCCGTAAATCAAGTCTTGTTATACTGTTGGAAGTCCAAATCCATCCTTAAACACAAGCATTTACGGACAGTTAAGTACTTTTTAAGTCATTCCCAACACACTTTCACTATTAATACTTTTTTTAAATTTCAGCCATAAAAATCGAACCTTAAAAAAATTGTGATAAACACTACGTTTTATAGTAACATGTTACTGGTTAGAGTAAAAAGTCTCGAGAAAATATGTACAAACTAATGTATATAGCAGTACTTTAAAAAATGGCTTACGTTAACGGGAAAAATATAATCCCTGTTGACGTACAATGCTATTGGATGCCCAGGACTAAGTTATCTACGAATACAGTCCTGATATCTAAATTCTGAGATTGTGAGTTTCCAATGTCTGACGTGCACATCTGCAGCTCTGTTTCATAGTCAGTGATTGGACGTTATGAACTCTTAGCGTCAGCGTCTTAGGATTATACCCACAAATAGCAGACGTGTGGTGTCGTAGCAACCGCGTTCTTATTGGCGCAGTTAAAAGAGCGACGTCCCTGCACAAATACACATTGCCAATAATCACGAAGCATAGTCGCAGATCTGCACGCAAGGATCTGCAACAAAGTGCATCAGAATTATCTTGACGGAAACGTCCAGTCCCTAACTGTACCTAATTATTCGACAGAACATTTGAAACGTTTTTTTATTAACAGTGAATGGTCGTTTATAGTGATGTAACCAACGGCAATGGTTCCAATAAGCAATACAACAAAACTAATGTAAGTAGAAGTAAAATAAAAACTAGTGGGAATAGTTACTTAGTGAAAAAATTGGTGCAGCTTGTGTAGATAAGAACATCGTAATATAAATTATGGAACCGGTTGTATCACCCAAGTTGAATGATTAATATACCTGACGTTGTAATACGAAAGTTTAGAAATCAATTTAGAAGAGTATTTGGCAGCAGAAAAAACAAAATCCACACACGTTTATAAACTACTGCGCCTATTAACATCACATTAGAAAAGTACTGACCTTCCTGCAAATTTCATCGTCATTTGCTCGACAGTTTAAGATTCCCAAACCTTTATTGAAAATTTTTAGCGTGATTCGAGTGTTTCAGAAGGAGGCATCCTTTGTTCCCAAGTGACATCAAAAGATAAAAATTAATACTGCAAATATAAAACAATATTTCAAATCTTCACAGATAAAACTTAATAGAAATGTTACGCCTACAGAAATTAAACTATTATTTCGCTACTACAGAATAATGAACTGAAGAAAACAATAAGAAATTGACAGAATGACACATATAACTGCGCAACAGATAGGGATCTGAAGAATTCGTGTTCTGTTTTGGGTAGCAGCTGGAATTAAAACAAGTGTAAGTCTGTGTGACCTTCACACATGGCCCTTGACCTAATTGATACTTTGAGGTTACTGAGCCAATAATAAATACGTAATAATGCGTTATCACTGTGTCAGCGAGCAGCCAATGAGAAGCAACTGTCTGATTCAGCTCACGTATGTACTTATGGAGGCTACAAGTACGTGAACCCGTGAATTTTTTCAGATACTAGCAGTGGGGCAAAATAACGTCTGAACAAAGTATATATACACGCATAGATTGTCCTTGAATAATGTTAATTTTTTTTTTCACATTGTAGAGGGGACAGAGACGAATGAATAATAAACTGTACTTAGGATCGCGCAGGCTGCATAATACTTGGAAATCTACACATAATTTGTGGTCCACGAGGTTCGCATATGCTTTGGAGTAACAATAACTCCATGTAATTTCATACAACTATGTGATGAAGTTTGAAAACTACTTAAATTATGTATTAAAACGAATGGTAAAACTGTGAACAAATATCGTAAATAGCACATTTTTGCGTTGTTTTCATTAACGTTCTGTTATCTAGAGAAAATATATGTACTGTTTGTACTGTGAAACTCTTATTTTCGTTTCTTTCAGTAGTAACGCAATGTCTTACAGTTTACTGGCAATTATCATTCAGTGTCGAGAGCTCATGCACAGAACTGAACTATCACTTTTTTTTAGAATGTGTTTTTATATTTGTTTTTTCTTGTCAATTTTCGTGCTTTGTCATTCAACACAGGTTTGATCAGCAAACCATGAGAAATTGCGTATGTCCACAAACCCCTACATTCTTACGGTAAATGTCGTCGTACAACATCTAGCAACTTACATTATCGTCTCCGATTTGACCCAGGATTCACGTGGTGCGCTAATTATGCGTTTGTTTCTGCACAGCCTGTAATGTCTGTGTATGTGCGTGTGCGTGTGTGTGTCATCTAAATACTTTTAAACCCGCGGATTTAATTCCTTCAAACTCTGTACACAGTGCATTATAGTACACGTGGTTGTAGGTACGTTATATTTCAAAATTTTAAACATAAAACCAATTTTTGCAATATGTCTAGCTTTTGAAGTATTTGATATCAAATTATTCATAATTTCAAACTTTAATTATTTGTTATTTTATGCTCACTTTTTTGGTAAGATAGCAATGCATGGTCAGTTACGATTTTTGTCTCATTTCTAAGATTACCGGGCCTATGTTATTTAAATTTTATATGTTGTCAGTTCATCATCCAAATTACCATTTAAATGTTGTTTATTGTCGTGGGACTGTCATTTAGATAGAATAGCTACTTGAGTGGATGTAACCTAATTTTATAATATTTTGCTTTACTATCCATTTTCTTTATTTCAATGAACAGCTTATGTAGCTACAGTTCTTGAGTTCAGGAAGAGAGCATAACGTAAATATACTGGACAGATTGTGACCAATTCTGTTGACAGTTTGACATTAATTTATGTATGTTTACCTATTATTAGGAAAGTTATAATACATGGCATAATTGTATGATAAATTTCAATTATGATTAGAGCAATAACAGATCATATTTGGCTTTCTATCATTCCAGCAATACACTACTAAATAAATATTTAGTGTCAAATTTCAAGGTACTCATGACCGATGGTATCATGTGGGATAATTAGCATCAACATTGAGAAACGTAGGCCCATTAGTTAAGCTGGCAAAAGTCTTGTTTACAATTCCACTTGTCGTAGGAGCAATCGAAATATTTGTGAAGTTGTCCTGATGAAGAAGCAATTTGTTCTGTAGAAAGAACACGTTGTTCTGCTGACAGCACGCCCTGTCTTATAACAGGAACATAGCGCTCTGCTGTGATAGCTGTATTTATAGTTACAATAGCAAACACTTGTAGTACTACAACTGGGACTTCAGTCCGTATTGCTATTTATTTTCAACAATACATGAGACGCTGCCAGAAAACAAACTAAGAATGCTGTCTGTATGTTGACAGAGTTTTATTTCCTGAAAATTTTATTTTTATTAATCTATCGTTAATACAGAAATTTAAAGGACAGCATGTTCAAAATGTTCAACTTTGTTTTTGAAAATAAAGCTGTTGAAATTACTACATAGCTAGAGAGTTATCTGCAATCATTATTGAAAGGTTGACATAAAATTTGGCTGTAGCTTCATACGACTGTGTCGCTCGAATATTGCATCAGAAATAATTTTTGTCAACAGCTACACAGCAATTTTGGAAATGTTGTTGAGAATATCACTTAATAAAATGCTTGATTTATTTATAGGTCTGCACCACGTGACATATTGTTTAAACGCCAGACCAGGCTAATAGCCAATTCAAGAGCGAAACATTGTGATATTGTGTTTATTGACATAATCGGGCAAGGACTTGGAAATTTTGTGTTTTTTTTGGGCACGTGCTAGAATTCAAACAATTTTAGGTAGACGTAGGCCTAGATTTCCTTTCTCGGCCTTGATGTATTACATCTCTTATAGAGGGCTCTAAGCCAGTATCGAAGAAGCATTTAAACGTAGGCCCGATTATGTTGTACAACTGTGTCAGCGAGCTGCCAATCAACAAATAATGTTTGCTTGAATACCCAGGTGACCTTGAAAATTAGTCTACAGGTCGGTGAAACTGGGAGTTTTTATACCTGATATATTAATCGGTTGTTGCCTGTACGAATTTCTAGACATGGTCTTGTGTTGATAGTTGCATTATTTGTGACGTTCCTTATTGGTAATATCTGATTAACAACGTTTTCGCCAGTATTTGCTGCTTGGCAATTAATTCCCGCTGTATTGCCGAGGCCACATTGGTACAGTAGTCAGACCACTTCCCGTCCACCGCAACGATGTTTGCATACGGAAAACTTGGCAGTAGTTGCCGTTGGATCCTACAAGAGTGCTCCCGTTTTCCCTGCTCTCAACTTATGTCAATATCACCAACACTCAAGACTTCGTATCTAAGGGCGCCCTGCACCGAGAAATTAATCTTAATCTTAATATACAAAATGAAGTGTCCTGACACACTCACTCACTCACTCACTCACTCACTCATCAACGCACAGCCCAAACCGCTGGACCTAGAACCATGCAATTTTGAAGGAAGCTTTCCCTTGCCCCGTAGGCACCTACTAGAAAAGAATTTTTCGAAATTCGATAGTTAAGGGGGTGAAAATGAGTGAAATGTGTTTTAAAAGACTCCTTGATGTCTCATTAACCGTAAATGCTATCATAAATTTTTTAACTTCATAATATTGCCCAAAGAAATGCTTATTTACAAATGTTTCGATTTTGCGAAATTCGAAAATGAAGGGGGTGAAGAACCGTGAAATGTGTTTTTCATTAATCCGTGATTTCTCCTAAACAATTTCAGATAGTGAGGTGATTTTTTTAAATGATGCTTAAGTAAATATCTATAAAGAATTTTTACAGTTTTTCGAAATTCGTCCTTGAAAGCTCTTTAAAAAATTAAACGTGTTTTTTAATTAATTCCACTTATCTACTAAACCAGTGGAAATATTGAAATGGTCTTTGCTTTAAAGCAAATCTTACGTAAATATAGAAAAAGTAATTACAGAATTTTTCGAAGTTCGTCCTTGAAAGCTGTTAAAAAATAAAATGTAATTTCAAATAATCATCCGTACCGCTTATACCCGTTGATATATCGAGAATTTTTTTTTGATAAGATTGAAGCTTATGTAAATATCTACGAATCAAATTCAGGTTATTATGAAATTCTAAAATTAAGTACGTGAAAAGCAGTAAAATGTTACAGTCTCCCGAAAAAAGAAAATTATCACGGAGAAATAATTCAACAGTCGTTTCTTTATGCCAACCTACTCATAAATAAAACCTCTTTGGACTGTAGCCTTTACACACAAAGAATTGTCACCAAATATTGTACAAGGATAATATAGGTAACTCGTAAGAAAAACACTAGACGTTTTATTTGGTTGCAGCACACGCCGACAGGAGCGCTGCTCCTTCTGCAGTAGCACATTGCTCTATGGGTGGTTCAAGGTTTATATATATTATTCTATGACTTTGATATATATGTTATGTATAAATTGAAATGTTATCGTGATTTTAGTATATAGACATACTTTGTTTGATATTATTTTCATAAGTTAACATTTAAAAAATTAATAAACACTTTCTCGTACCATCCTACGAAAAATTCAGTCTGTAAATTTATAA